>LBNU01018650.1:0-21723 GCA_014162995.1 Artemisia annua | reverse complement strand
TTTTTTTAACCTCGATATATCATTGTTCGATTAAAGTTTCGGGCTCGTTTTGTTCGTAATATTGCGGCATGTTTGGTTATATGTTTATTAAAAAATTGATAGATGTCTCTGTTTTTTCGTAAAAAAAATATATGCTAAATTTCAACTTTTTTTATATATATATAAAAGTGCACTTAATGCGGAGGCGTTTTTAGCGGTGTAAATCGTTAGGTATAGTTGTTATATATTTGTTAAATAAACCTTCCTAGATGTCTCTTATAGTTTTAAAAAAGTATAGCATAATTTTTAAAGTTATTTAATATGTTAAGAGTGCATTTTGAAAGCTCTTTTATTTAAAGACTATACGTATATTAAACTTCAACTTTTTTTATAAAACCTTACGTATGTCAAAAGCATATCAATATTGGGCTTGTTTTGTTCGTTATCGAGAGACTATTTGGCAGTAATTTTTTTAGTCAAAAAAACCGCTAGAGATTTGTTAGATATTTGATAAATAAAGTTTATTATATAAAAAAGTCGTAAATATTAAAAAGTTCATGATGTGTTTTCTAAATGTTTTTTTTTTTTTTTTTTTTACTAATATTAATGTATCGTTCTCTCTTCACTCAGAAAACCTTTGTTTACCACTCTTTGGCGAAAAACTATTTGTTTATTACTTTGGGAAAGTATGTCGCTACATAATATATAGTATCCATGTTAGCATCAACACAAGACTAAAGAGCCAAAAATGGGCTCAAGGGGAATCCAATATCAGGCAAAAAAAATATTTTTTTAATGCGCATCAACACAATTAGTATATATAGAGAATGACAATTGACAAGACAACTATTAATTTTTAAAAACTTGTCTTTTTAAGTATTTTGTGGAACAGTAGAAACCAGTATATTGACATTCATCGTCTAAGAGTGAGGGGGTACCATCGCGGGGTAGGCTCGCGCCGTTCCACCAGCCAAAAAAAACCGACGGCGCACGGTACCGCCGATGCGCCGTCGGGCCTTTGCGCCGTGGGGCCAAAAGCAGGCCGTGGCTTTTTTTTTTCCTTTTTTTTTTTTTTTTTTTTTTTTTATTGGGAAACGTTGGGGAGGAAATCGTTGACGTTGGATTTATTTTTTGAACGTTGGAGTGTATAACCCTCAACTTTTAATATTTAAACCCTTATTAATCCATTTTTACACCCACATTTTTCAATTATTCCAAATGGTAGTTTCATTATAAACCCCTTATTCATCCAAACTTTACCCCTTATTAATCCATCTTTACACACTTGTTTAATGTATTTGAATCCGCCGTATGTGTATTTTTTTACATTAATGAGAGTTTGAAATTTAGTCAATATTGTGTATGTTTAATTTTATGTAAAAAAAAAAAAAAAAAAAAAAAAAAAAAAAAAAAAAAAAAAGACGATGCACCAAGAATTTCTGGTCAACGGATACGCCAGAATGTGGTGCCGTAGGATTCTAGGTGCCGTGTGAATGACGTGGCAGCCCTTTTGGGCCCATGGGCACAAGTTACCACTTACCACACTCTGACTCTTAATAATGACAGGGCCAACAATATGTTTCTTGAAAGTTGCGTCAAGAATTTCTAGGTCTGTTTGATGGCTTAATGAAAGATTTGTTTACATTGACCATATATCTCTTGTAGAAAACAAGGAAATAAACCTACTGCCCTACACCGACACAATATCGATTTCTTATAACCAAAAAATAATATATAAAAATATAAAAAATATAATAAGATCTTTAAACAAAAATTATTCAGACAAAATTTTAAATCTGTTTCTAAAAAGTTAATAAAAATTAGATTTTTGCGTACAAAGTTACTATGTCTATGAAACCCTTATACCCGAAAAGTGATAGCATAATACACATTTTTTACCATGATACCGATGTAACTGAAAATTTTATTTCAGTAATGCCTATGTTAGGAATTACACAATTTATTTTCTATCCAGATTAATATAAGATTGAAGATCACTGTTAGATCCAATAATTCTCTTATAGAAACATGAACCATCCAGACAACTCCAAGTTTAGCATTTAAAAAAAAAAAAAAAAAAAAAAAAAGATCCTTTTCATTGAACTTTTCTCGTAAGTTAATATATTGCCTTACCTTTTGTTTACGGGCCGGAATACAACAGCATTTCTAAAATACCATTGGTGGTACAACCACAATTTACTAAATCATATAATTTGACGCTCAGAGCTCAGCCTGTGGAACTTTTAAAATGTTCGAGCTCGAGATTGGGCTCATTAATCTATATGACGCGTTGAGAAATAAATCTCAAATGAAAACTGGGCTCGCTAATCATCTAGGCTCGAGCTCTTTCTTCTTTTTAAGTCGTGTATAATAAGGTATATGATTCAACAAAATAACAATAAGCAAGCCGATTGTCAAAGAAAATTAACCGTTTCGGGCTCGGATCCCCATTTTGTAACGGATCCGACTGGTCCTCTTCGGTACGTTTTCAAACGGCTTTTTTAGTAGGCTAAGCCACTGGCGGACTTGAAGTTTCCCGGTTAAACTTGTGAGCCCATGGTTTGGTCCGGTTTTCAACCATTATGTTTCATTAAATGGTTTGCATTTATAAATTGTATGAAGCCTTTGTATGTTTTATTAGTTTGTAACATATTATAATGTTTACTATTATATATAAATTAGTTTAAGAGATGGATGAAATGTCTTTTTGTTGGTTCCTGTTGAGATCAATAAGGACCGAATGAGAATGAATAAGATCAGAAGGCTCGGGGTAACACTTAAACAAGATCAATACTTTACTTCTGTGAGGCTATTCACAAGTATGTGAAACTTGTGAAGTTGTGCTGTTGCCTTCTATTTCTAGAGATCGAGTAGGGATTTAGAGTATAACCCTGTGCAGGTATGAATTAACGGTTGCCAAGGAGCCAGGTGTTGACCATACAAGGAGCAAACAAAGGGGGCAGATGGGCTGCCTTCCTTGGGCTCGTGCAAAGTTATTCTCCGTGCGTTACACTTTCACTATCAGATAATACATCTTCAATATTTATGGACCGTTGGAGGGGGGGAGGGGGAGAAACTATATGCTCAGACTATAAGCCTGAGAGTTTCTCGGGCCTTACATGCTGGATTTAAGTTGTGCCGCTATAAAGTTAATTGATGGGCCTAGAGTAAATGGGCTTGATTCGGCATGTATTGATATTCTTGAGCACTAAATTTGATCGCCATTCATAATAATAACTTATGTTCATTTAAGAGTGTTTAAATAACATTAATTAAAAAAATCGAAAAGTAAATAATGATGTTTTGTGATTGTGTTTAAAGTTGGTTTTACCTTTAAGATTTTTAGATTTTGTGCTTATTTGGTGTCATGGTTAGATAAACAAAATAGAAACATATACTCCTCCGTCCCAAAATAAGTGTTCCAGTTTGACTTTCGAGTCAAAATGGTTCAACTTTGACATTAATCTTTGATTTTTGTGTTATATAATATTTGATGAAATATTATACCAATGAAAAATACACTTAAAACACAATCCATTCATATATTTTGCGTCAAGTATTATATAACACCCGCAAAAATAGATAAGGTCAAAGTTCATCCAGTTTGACTCTGAAAAGTCAAAGTGGACACTTATTTTAGGACGGAGGGAGTAACAAAATTGAACGTAAAAGTTTAAACAAACAAGAAAATAGACAAAAATGAAATGAAAACAAAATTAAGCTTAAAAAAGTCAACAATGTGTACAAATTGTCCTTAATTATAATCCTTTTAAGATTGAAGTGTACACTAAATCTCACGAGGATTACGAAGGTCAACATAATACTAATCTCAAACTTGAATTACTAATAATACACCTGTTATATAAGTTATCATGGGTTCTTTTGTAAAGGCCATGTGGGACTAAAACCAATTCATATTATCAAAAAGCATCAAAAGGCATACTATTTCGATAGTTGAACGATTACGAGGGTTAAGATGTTGGAAACACCGTTACCAAAAACCTTACAATTTACTGTTTAACTATGTTTTTACATATTTTTGTTCTCGACTTGATACTGAACCAGGCTATATATGTTAGTATCACAACCGACTTAATTCTATGGGTAAATTGCATACTTTCATGTTGTAACTTTTAATTTAATGTTACCAAACATCCTATAAAAAGTGCTTGATCAGTCAAAAATTGTAATTTACTCAAATAATCTACTGTATTTGTATTGTATCAATCACTCAATGACTAAAACTCAGATTATACACTACTAGTAACACTTTAGAACAGTTACAAATAATTAAATTATCATACATGCAAGAACCTAAAGTGTAACATGAAATTATGAAAACATACCAACAACACTAAACTCCACAAAATCCCTACATAAGAACAAGAAGCAGCTTTTGAATCATACATGTAGTATGGGTACGGGTAATTATTTGGTCCTGTGCCAGCGCTAGCAAACCCACCACCACTACCACCGCCACCACCAACAGGCACCGCTGAGGGGGAAGGGAAGTATACAATAATACAAATCTAGGAGGTGAAGGACCTCCATTATTTCCACCCGAGGAGATATAAGCTGGTGGTGGATATGACTTTGGCATGGGTGGAGTCATACCTGTTGGTGAATCATAATGGTAAAAATTTAAATCTGATTTCTAAAACAATGTGTAGAAGACTTTTTATACAAAGGGTTTACTATGACTATGATTACGAAACACCGTGTACCCGTAATATACTACACGTTTTTAACTTGGATAACCGATGTACACATCATCATATAAGCTAGGAAATTTTTATTTCAATAACCTCTGTGGGATTACAACCGATATTTATTTATTTCTATTAAGATGATATAATAGTTAAGATCAATTATAAACCTAATTAAAGAAGAATTACTTGTATGAGCAACTTCATTTTCATGTAAAAATCCAAAAAAATGTTATAAATATTAAATAATGTCACAAACTATTTTAAAGAAAAAAAAAATAAAAAAGCTAACAAAGCATACAATTTAGGGCCCGTTTGATTCGTAGATGGGTTTAGGATTAAGATTTGGATTTGGATTTAAATTTGGATTTGGATTTGATGTAAAAGAGAGAAAATGTAAAAGTTGTTTGTTTTATGTATTAGGATATAAATTGGTATTGACATTTATAATTATTTATAATTATTGGGTCCACAAATTTTTGAATATTAAGTGAAAAAGAAAACTTTTCTAGCTAGAAGACAAAAATAAAAAAATAAAAAAAGAAAAATACATGGGAAGAGTGAGAAAAGGAGGCAAGGTAGCGGGGAATCTTTTACATAGTAATAAAAGAATTACATTATTTCGGAGTGTTTTTACAAAATCATTCTCATTGAGAAAAAAAATTAGACCAATAGGAGAGCTTGATTTTGCCACGTATGCGAAATCGAGCAATATGATTGGTCAATAGAAAGTCAAAATTAAATTAATTTTCGTCAAACTAAATAAATTTGGTGGAGAAATTTGGTTAAGAAAAAAATGCATAAAAATATAGGTGTCAAATTTATTAAAACAAAAACTTAAAAAAAGATGAAGTAATTAATAAAACTTTAGTGGTTGAATTTTAAAAAAATTATATAGAGCTAAGTGTAAAATTACAAGTTTTCATGTTTTTTAATAACTTTAGAAAAAACACAAATAACCCCTTACACTTTATACCCCTTATACTTTATAATATTAACTTTGTTTAAAATTACATGAGTATTAGTATTAGTTTTTAGACTTTCATCGATTAAAATTACAAAATTTGGTAAATATGTGAATTAGTTTAATATTTTTAGTTTTAGACTTTCATCTATTAGAATATTTTTTTAAATAAGGACTCGTGTTATTCTACTTAAAAGTTTAATTTATGCGTACACGAGTTTGAATATTAAATACGGCTAAATTATTAGTAACGGGAATATAAATACCTAATGGTAAGCACGAGTTACTGTGATATAAAAATAAATAAATGCGATTCTACTTATAACAACGACTCATGAAATTGTTATTTAAAATTTATATATGAATATCCATAAAAACAATTTAAAAACTTTACGGAGCATATTTTAATTTCATTAACGCTCATTATGTGCAACTAAACTCGCACATTTTGTACAACATGATATCAATAGTTAAAGTTAAACAATAACATCAACATTAACCTCAACATGTCTGTCAGTTAAAAACGTTATACAAAGCTAATTTACTGATTTTGACAAGTGATATGCTCTATCAGGCTGCACCTTCTATTTTTTATTACTTTAGCTGAAAGTGTATTGAGCGCGTTGTTAAGTCCGAAAAAAATGAAGAAAAAAAAAGTGTACGTTTTGTGCCAATAGTTTGAGTATTAGCTGATTGATGTTCTTTCAGGATGTTTTATATACCATTTGGTCCTTATGCGTTGTTTATTCGAACTTGACACATTAAGAGACTGGGAATACAAGTTCATCACCAAGTATG
Source organism: Artemisia annua (assembly GCA_014162995.1). Taxonomy (NCBI): domain Eukaryota; kingdom Viridiplantae; phylum Streptophyta; class Magnoliopsida; order Asterales; family Asteraceae; genus Artemisia; species Artemisia annua. Next base: position 15,276 of record LBNU01018650.1, on the reverse strand, counting down.
CTAAAGTAGGAACCATAAAAACCCCCAAAACTACACCTGATGCATCAACTACGGATTTACTTTAAAGGTTACTTAGAACATATATTTGATATAATAATTTGCTTATATGGTATATGTGTTTATTGAATATTAAAATCAAGTTGTCTCTTGAATTTTCATATACTTAAACAGCTAACTCACATAATCTCAAGTTAACGTTATATAAATGCCTTTGTCTCAGGTACTGATATGTGTTGCACTAATCTTATTCCAAAGTTGTAACAAAAAAACAAATGTCACAAGTATTTGATGAGTTAATTGCTTTTGAATTTGTTGTAATATAGAATAATGATGATCTAGAAAGAGATGTAACTAATATGTCTCATTCACTTGAAAATATGCTGCGAAAAAAATGAGCCGGTTTACTAAAGTAGGACTTGCTTAAGTTATTGGAGTTTGGGACTGTTATTTTCTACTAATTATAGTAAGTTTTTAAATGGTTTTGAGACTGTCTTAATAGTTAGATTCGTGGTGATTAGGATTGTTTTAATGGCTGTCTTAATAGTTATTAAAGGGTTTTTATGACAGTTTTAAGTGCAGAATTCAAGGAGTTTGGAACTGTTTTTAATAGCTGAATTGATGGGTGCATGAAACTGCCTTGATAGCTGAATTCAAGGGTGTTTGAGACTATTTCAATTGCTAAATTTAGGGGTGTTTGGAACTTTAATAATAGCCGAATACATGAGTGTTGCGACTGTTTTTAATAGGCTTTGTTATTGCAAAATAAATTTGACTTATACTAAATTAATAGATGCAAAGTTCATGTAGAGAACTGCAAAAATCCATATAATTAACAATGGTTAATTTTATATAAATCTCTGTCATAATTTTAATCACCATTTTTACGGAAAAATTTGAAATTTTTCTTATTATATTAATATATCGTTGTCACGATATAATATAATTCATGAAATGACGGAACCAATTCTCGGCACGTTATTCGAAATATAAACATTTCATTTAATCCTAATTAATTTCCCTAATCCTAATTAAATTTCACTAATCCTTAATTAATATCAAACGGACCCTTAATCATTATTCTCAGCCCATCCCACTACTCGGTCCATTACTATTCATCCAGCCCAACCTTTCAAGCCCAATTTCCTTATTAATATTTCATGGAATTCGACTAGGAACAAGCTACAAAACGCCTCTCGTTCTCTCTATTTTTACACACAACATACATATTTTTTTATGTCATCTATTTTCTCACCTAGCCGTCTACTAGTATGCCAAATTTCATAATCTAATATCGAGTTTTACTATGTTTTTACGAGGCAAAGTGTTTGCCACAAAACCACCCAACTCGACATATACTTAAATCCAAAACTTAACCGTTTTGACTCCCGTTTGTTTCTATGAGTTCCTAATAACATTTCAAGCATAATTTCATGTTACTAATCAACTTTCCTCAGCTAAGGACCAAGTTCTATGCAAAACTTCAAATCGTGTACATATATAAAATGTAGTCGACATATATAAAATCACCAAGACATCCTCCTTATTCCTAGCTCTCACATGTCATCCTAAAGTCTTGAATGTCAGATATACATTCTAAAAATCCTCCAAGTCACTGACATGAAATAGTTCTCTTGGTTTCCTTGAAAAATTTACCCATTTACGTGTCCTATATTCTTTCTATATCTACACATTCATTTCACTCATTTCTTCCACAAAATATATTCATACAACACTAAAATTTTCTCTCAAACTCACCTACAAAGGACCAGAAGTTGTGTTATGATCGTTTAGAAGCAAGAAAGGTTTACGGGTTTTAATATATAAGTGATATATATTGGGTTATAGTCGAACTTATTTATCTCTCGTGTTCCTCCATCACCTTCGAATTCTCTACCACCCTAGTAGTGTTTGTAAGTCTTTTACAACTCATTTTGAATCCATTCTCCACGTTAGAAAATCAGCATGCATCACGTTTTATTTTGTTTTGAACGTATATATTTCATATATATTTACTTAGTACGTACAAGTATATAGAACCACAAACGTGGCTAGCCTCTATCTTGGAAGGCCTAGGAGTCACGACACACGATTATTACACGCATATATTACGTACCATGCATCCTTTGAGCTTATTTTAGAACTAGTAAACATAAACACTAAACACTTAGAAAATAAATCTAAGTCTTTGACATATACAAAAACATGTGATACAGCCTATAAAACCATCATATACTTCAAAATTTCACTTAACAAGTACCCTATATTTTTACACCACTCGATAGACCACTTATCTAGCTAACACTTTCATTCTTACAACTTGTAAAAATAAACTCATTTCGACACTCTAAAAGTACCAAAGCAAATCGCAGAAACTGACTAGTAAAACAAATAAAAATAGCGACTTGGGCTTCTCAGCCCAATAAGCGAATTATAAGCTCTATGCATAAGCTGGCATTTCAAAGCTTTTTGATATGAATTTAGAACTTGAAAAATGATATTTTTGATGAGCTCAACTCGTCTCACGATATACGAATCTTAAAACGCTAACGGGCCTTTAATTTAGCTCGTTAAGGCCCATTTATTGAAAAATAAGCTATTTTCGCAAATAAGCAGTTGAAATAAGTTTTAATAAGCTTCAATATGCTACAGAAAATTTCGGAATATTTTTCCCACAATTTTGTAACTTTGGACTAAAAATGTAACGCGACAACACTTAGGTTGTGTTTGTTTTTTTATTTTTGCCTCTTAACAGCCTCTGAATGGGCAAAATGTCTGAATCGGTCAGACATTTTGCCGTTCAGACCGTTTGTTTTTTTTCTGTTCAGACGCGTTCAGATGCAGTTAGATCTTAATGGTCAAGACTTGAGATGGGTGTCTTAACGCGTCTGAATGCCTCTTGTTGACACAAAAAGTAACCAAAAAAAAATCCCGTTCAAACATAATTTTTTTTCCCGTTCAGATGCGTTCAGATTCAGACATTTACACCTCAGATTCAGATTCAGATGTGCGGTTCAGATTCAGATTCAGACCCTCTAAAAAAACAAACACCACCTTAGAAGGACCAAAACTGTCAAACTATTAAAAGAGGGACTGAAACTGTAAAAAAAGAATCTTAAGGATAGAAATTGATATTATTTGATACTCCAAGCTCAGAATGTTATTTTGGACAAGTAGTGGACTATAATTGTAAATTGTATATAACAAGGACTAACGGTGCAACGCTAACACCGTTAGGATAAAAAGTGTAAAAACTGGAAAAGGACAAGGACCAACATATTTTATTTGACATTCTTATTTTATTTTTCATTTTACGTCACCCCATCACGTCATATGCATATTCATTACATTTTATTATATATTATTTAACTTTACGTTAATAATATATATATATATATATATATATATATATATATATATATATATAACGGTATTTAAACTCATATTCATTCCATATTATTTTCATCATCATTAAAAAGGAAGAACTTTGGAAATAATAACATAATTTGTTATATTATTATAAACGTAAGAATTTCATTTGCATATCATCTTTCATCATAACGATTAATTATTATTCATTAATCGTTATTCGTTATTCGTTTCGTATATACCAAATAGTATTTGGTTAGATTCTTAGATAAATTTATTTATCAGGATCCATATTGAAGAAGTTTTCATAATCGTTCCTATAATCTCCCGAATCTACTTTTCATCATTTTCAATATCGCTCCAGGTGAGTCATCACCCCATTTCTAATACTTGATTTAACTCTTTGGGGGAGATACATGCTTACATATACTTTGATAATTTTATAAGTATATGAATAACTTACATGATTCAAATCAATTTCCTAATTAATACTTATCTGATATAGTTTATGACTTAAGATGTGATATATATGTTACTGGCAGCTTGCTTAACTAGAATACTGAACTCAGATGATAATGTTTCCAACCTGATTACTGTGACATGATAATTGATCTTACTATAACATCCTGAATGATTCCCATATCTCTATATCATATTTCTATGTTTCAACAGAAATACATGCTAGGAATAGCACATATACTCTAGTTACATCATTACTCCGATATTGCCTAAGTTACCTTAACGCCATAAAGTCCCTCTATCATGAGCCATTAATCACATGTTGTGAGCGCGAATATAGTGAACAGCTTCAAAACCTGTTGAGGCTTGACATCCTATCCCACTAATACTTGACGGAATGTCTAACGGTTAGTCGTATTAGTCGTGATACACTATATTTGAAACAAAAATAGGAATTGGCAAATCACCTATAATTCGAGGGCAAAATTATCATTGACTTGATGATCACCCGCCGTTTTACGGTATTTGTTAACGTTTTGTGTGTCATGAGGCTTGGAGCAATATCAATAAGAAAATATATGTCTCCTACATTTTAGAAACAGCTGTATAGGTATTTCACTAGACTTGAATTATATGTCTCACTACATTAGTATCATGAGTTTCCACCTCATGTTAGGATTATGCTACAATACTTGAATTTGATTGAATATATATATGATTTATCTGTGATTATAATCAACACCACTCAATACTAGTTTTATCACTATTAATGTTTATTACAATTATTATCAAATACTCATGAATCAAATGAAATAAATGGTTTTCCATTAAACTCTATGAACTCACCAACCTTTGTGTTGACACTTTTAAGCATGTATATCTCAGGTAATTAACGGAGCAGGACAAGACACGGAGCGGGCATTTATTACTCTGATAAATTAAAATGGTGTAAAAATCAAATATTTCATTCTTACAAGCCTTTATATCTTTTAAAGAGATTTTTAAAACAAATGTTTCATCATTTATCAAAAGTATTATTTGAATGACAAATAACTTTCAAAACGCCTCTTTTAAGCTGTTTTATGTGAAAATGACTTCGATCCTCCCTGTAACACTCAAATTACTTTTTCCGCTGCTAAATCACAAATTTGGGGGTGTTACAAATTGGTATCAGAGCCAAGGTTATAGAGAACTAAATGTTTTCAAACATTAAACTATAACTACACTTTTAAAATGAATGATTTTACACCATACTATTTTATGCCCTCCGTGTCTGCAGACTGCCGTGCTCAATACCTTATCTGATAAGATTATTTTACATGCTTAGTAGTTACTCTTACACAATTATTATTTCATCCGTACTATTATATCTTTAACGTATAAAGTACTCATAAATACTATTCTCGGTTACTACAGTAACATGTCTCCTGAAACTCCCGTGAATGTCGAAACTACTCTCTGTAATAATAATACATCACCTATCTATCAAAATTCTCCGAATACTGAAGGCCTTTATATACAAATATCACAACCCCAGTCTGATATAGAATTCACTCAGAGATCACTCCCATCGTCACCTATTTGTTCACGTTTACGTCAAAAACTAAGGAGAGCCACTGAATCATATGAAGATTTGATTGGTGGTCAGGCAACATTCGGAATTGGACAAAGTTCACGCCAAGAGATGTCGTGGAAGGATGTTGAGCCAAATTCTCCATTTCCCTATACTTCAGATTCCTCAATACCAAATATTCCAAATAATTTATCCTCACCTAATTCACCCGACTACAATATAAGCACTCCTGATTCAATATGGACTTTTGTTTATCAACAAGCCAGTATATTAGATGCTCACACAGAACAGCTAAAAGAGTTACAACCATTACGTTTTGAATGGTACGACCGTAACTTTGACACGTTGTTCAAAAGAGCAGATGCTGAAAGACGAGCAGTGATTGAATTAGGAATGACTATTGGTGAGATAAAGGACAAAACCAACCAGGAGCTTGGAAACTTGGACTCCAGAATCCGTTATGCAAGAAGAGAACACAGTCATACACATGGTAGAGTTGAAGATATTGAAAGAACCCTATGGATGGCCAGAGACACAGGCAGAACCCAGGGTCAAAAGATTCCGCATTAGAAACTATGTTGGCTAATCAGATGAACATGTGTCAATAACGTTTCTCAAACATGGAAGCTGCACAACTTGAACTTGAGAAAGAAGTTAGATATTTACGTTAGAGGCGTAACTAATCTAAATTTTACAAGTATCCTTGTTGTACCTACTAAACCAAATAGTTTTGGTTAGTATTTCATATAATTTTAATAAATCTGAAACTTTCGGAACCTGTAATCGAATTATAATGAATAATAACCTCCTTTTCTGTTATATCTCTCTGTTATAACTTAATCTTTTCTTTCATATCAAAAATGCATGTAATGAATCCTCATACCTTNAAACTATGTTGGCTAATCAAATGAACATGTGTCAATAACGTTTCTCAAACATGGAAGCTGCACAACTTGAACTTGAGAAAGAAGTTAGATATTTACGTTAGAGGCGTAACTAATCTAAATTTTACAAGTATCCTTGTTGTACCTACTAAACCAAATAGTTTTGGTTAGTATTTCATATAATTTTAATAAATCTGAAACTTTCGGAACCTGTAATCGAATTATAATGAATAATAACCTCCTTTTCTGTTATATCTCTCTGTTATAACTTAATCTTTTCTTTCATATCAAAAATGCATGTAATGAATCCTCATACCTTCATGCAAAAATCTTATTATTTGTTACTTCCTTTGATAAACAAATGACTCCACGTAGATCAATGACATATTAATAAAAGAACTTGTACCATTTGTTTTACAGAAACAATCAGTCAAGTTATTAATATCATGTTGATTTCTGCAAAGTTATTCCAATATACCGTAAGATCTCTTACAATTGTTAAGATTTCTTAAACATACTACAATTAACCAAAAACCAAAGAATTGTCTAAGAATAAATTTTTAATAGAGAACTTGAAGAATGGAGAGAAGATTATTTAACATCACTTTTAGTAGACAAGTCAGTTTATTCCTTAGTAATCCCATATCAAGAGTTGATCATTTATCTATGATACAACTAGACATATCTTGAAATTAGATTACAGTAGGGATTCAATTCAGTCTATCATCAATGAAATAATTAGCATCATTATTTGAATTATTCAAACATTAGATGTATTCTAAATTGAGTTTCATTAATGATTTCAGAAGATGGACAACATGAACAATACATATACTCCATCATTATCTCAAATCACCATGACTCCTGAAGCCATCAAGAAATTGGTAAACAACATCGTGTCAGTAGTACTCGAAGGGACTACGATAGTTTATCCAAGAAAAGAAACGAGTATACCTGGTAAGAATAACCAAGAAAGTTTCATGGAATATAGGCCAGCTCACTTTAAAGCTCCTGAAAGAATGACTATCCCTACAATTAACCAAGGGATTAGACAAGGAGTCATACCTAATGGAAATAACCAAAAGCGAAAACTCACTGAAATAGGAACCATCAACCCCATCTGCTGCAATTTCACCAATACTCAAGACTGTTACCGTAAACATCTAGAAGATCGTATCAACTATCATCGTCAGTGGGAATACCAACAAAAAGCTAACAAAGACTGCCTCGCCACACCTATTACTGAAAATGGATATCGTGGAAGTCAACCCCTGTGTCAAAAATGCGAGATGCATCACACAAGAATCTGCGTTACTAAGTGCAGGAAGTGTCAGAAAATAGGTCACAAGGCAAATAGCTGTAAGGATCCGGACCAAAAAGAACGATCATCAACNCCTATTACTGAAAATGGATATCGTGGAAGTCAACCCCTGTGTCAAAAATGCGAGATGCATCACACAAGAATCTGCGTTACTAAGTGCAGGAAGTGTCAGAAAATAGGTCACAAGGCAAATAGCTGTAAGGATCCGGACCAAAAAGAACGATCATCAACTGTAGTATGCCATAGATGTGGTGTAAAAGGGCACTACAAGAAACAATGTCCAAACTACAATGTCAACTGGAAGGCCAAGACTTTTGCAAGAAAATGAAAGATCTTTAACGACTTCGATAGTATCAAGGGAATGACAACTAGATTTAGGCAGATGAATAAATTCCTGTTGTAAATAAATAAACTCTAGTTCAAGAATTTCCTAAGTTGTATCTCTTTCTTGTATTTTACTTTAAGTTACGATGGATGTAACCCAAGTATAGCAACTATCTTTCTGCAATATCGAAAAATCTACCTTGTAATATTTCCATAATAATCATAATCTACGTCAATTTCAATTTCTATTCCATTTACCAAATAACAATATATTGTTATTACCCTAGAAATTTCTGATTCATAGTATGAACGAAAATTTCCTACTTTATTCTTAAAAGAAATCACGTTGTTATATTATAAAAATGACACGTTGAACACCCTCTAAAACAATTTAAAGAAACATAAATACCACTGTGATTGAGCCAAGCATCACATCATTTGGTCCTCAATTATACATAGCCTGATCAACTATGTCTAATTTAGGAAGAATCATGTTATGAAGGGAACAATCGTATTATCAGGTGTCTAAATAACAATCTTCATTCAAAAGCAAAATATAGAGATAAAATGAACTGTTCATGAATATTTCATTGGACAAACCACAACAAATACCTATATTATCCCCTCATCAATATGATGAGAAAACAACGAAAGTACAAGTATGAAAACTCTAATAATTCGCAAAGATTGATGGAAAACTCAAATAGCAAAAAATTTATTTGAATCCGTGGAAATTAATAAATAAACAAATAATTAGCATCGGAAGTGCTAATGTTACAATAATTACAATAAATCATGGAATCTTCAATAGGTTGATCCGCTATGGCAACAAAGACTCCCACCAACCCAGCAATAGCAAGAGCCACCAGAGGGTGAATCACTCTAATTATGCTGAAAAATAAAAATAAACAAACTATTAAAGACAGTAACGAGTCTTATTCCATATTCGTTAAGGAGTACATAGAAACACAACAAGAACTTAAAATTTAAAACAACCCTAGCTCGAGTTTATTACCCCCATATATTGTCTATGGTAATGGCTAGGACTGTAAGAGGTACGACAAACAACAAGATCGTGACCAAGAATCCAAAGTCTTCATCTGGAACATACGCTAAGTAGATAGCGGCAAGGACTACGTACACAATCGCTAGTATAGTGATGAGGTGTGGCATTTTGAGATAGGAAATGAGAGAAAAATGGTTGATGGAAGAAATGGAAATTAGAAAGGGGTATTTAATTATTTATATGCTAAAATATAGCCGTTAGTGCACTATTCACGGCCGTTGGAATTACTATTCCCGACAGTTAGAATGCTGTTCACCAGCTGTTATTTTACTATTCATGACCACTATTTTCAATATTCACATCCCTTAAATACATCAGCTACTTTGTCCTGTCAAGTACAGACAAATTTAACTGAATCACATTTCCTTGATTTTGGAATAAAATCTCTCGACAACCCTCTGTTCATAATTCTCTACTCAAGTAAACACGTTAAATTTGAATTTCGGGACGAAATTCAGAATGACGGGTGGGTACTGTTGAGAACTGCAAAAATCCATATAATTAACAACGGTTAATTTTATATAAATCTCTGTCATTATTTTAATCACCATTTTTACGGAAAAATTTGAAATTTTTCTTATTATATTAATATATCGTTGACACGATATAATATAATTCATGAAATGACGGAACCAATTCTCGGCACGTTATTCGAAATATAAACATTTCATTTAATCCTAATTAATTTCCCTAATCCTAATTAAATTTCACTAATCCTTAATTAATATCAAACGGACCCTTAATCATTATTCTCAGCCTATCCCACTACTCGGTCCATTACTATTCATCCAGCCCAACCTTTCAAGCCCAATTTCCTTATTAATATTTCATGGAATTCGACTAGGAACAAGCTACAAAACGCCTCTCGTTCTCTCTATATTTACACACGACATACATATATTTTTATGTCATCTATTTTCTCACCTAGCCGTCTACTAGTATGCCAAATTTCATAATCTAATATCGAGTTTTACTATGTTTTTACGAGGCAAAGTGTTTGCCACAAAACCACCCAACTCGACATATACTTAAATCCAAAACTTAACCGTTTTGACTCCCGTTTGTTTCTATGAGTTCCTAATAACATTTCAAGCATAATTTCATGTTACTAATCAACTTTCCTCAGCTAAGGACCAAGTTCTATGCAAAACTTCAAATCGTGTACATATATAAAATGTAGTCGACATATATAAAATCACCAAGACATCCTCTTTATTCCTAGCTCTCACATGTCATCCTAAAGTCTTGAATGTTAGATATACATTCTAAAAATCCTCCAAGTCACTGACATGAAATAGTTCTCTTGGTTTCCTTGAAAAATTTACCCATTTACGTGTCCTATATTCTTTCTATATCTACACATTCATTTCACTCATTTCTTCCACAAAATATATTCATACAACACTAAAATTTTCTCTCAAACTCACCTACAAAGGACCAGAAGTTGTGTTATGATCGTTTAGAAGCAAGAAAGGTTTACGGGTTTTAATATATAAGTGTTATATATTGGGTTATAGTCGAACTTATTTATCTCTCGTGTTCCTCCATCACCTTCGAATTCTCTACCACCCTAGTAGTGTTTGTAAGTATTTTACAACTCATTTTGAATCCATTCTCCACGTTAGAAAATCAGCATGCATCACGTTTTATTTTGTTTTGAACGTATATATTTCATATATATTTACTTAGTACGTACAAGTATATAGAACCACAAACGTGGCTAGCCTCTATCTTGGAAGGCCTAGGAGTCACGACACACGATTATTACACGCATATATTACGTACCATGCATCCTTTGAGCTTATTTTAGAACTAGTAAACATAAACACTAAACACTTAGAAAATAAATCTAAGTCTTTGACATATACAAAAACATGTGATACAGCCTATAAAACCATCGTATACTTCAAAATTTCACTTAACAAGTACCCTATATTTTTACACCACTCGATAGACCACTTATCTAGCTAACACTTTCATTCTTACAACTTGTAAAAATAAACTCATTTCGACACTCTAAAAGTACCAAAGCAAATCGCAGAAACTGACTAGTAAAACAAATAAAAATAGCGACTTGGGCTTCTCAGCCCAATAAGCGAATTATAAGCTCTATGCATAAGCTGGCTTTTCAAAGCTTCTTGATATGAATTTAGAACTTGAAAAATGATATTTTTGATGAGCTCAACTCGTCTCACGATATACGAATCTTAAAACGCTAACGGGCCTTTGATTTAGCTCGTTAAGGCCCATTTATTGAAAAATAACCTATTTTCGCAAATAAGCAGTTGAAATAAGTTTTAATAAGCTTCAATATGCTACAGAAAATTTCGGAATGTTTTTCCCACAATTTTTGTAACTTTGGACTAAAAATGTAACGCGACAACACTTAGAAGGACCAAAACTGTCAAACTATTAAAAGAGGGACTGAAACTGTAAAAACAGAATCTTAAGGATAGAAATTGATATTATTTGATACTCCAAGCTCAGAATGTTATTTTGGACAAGTAGTGGACTATAATTGTAAATTGTATATAATAAGGACTAACGGTGCAACGCTAACACCGTTAGGATAAAAAGTGTAAAAACTGGAAAAGGACAAGGACCAACATATTTTATTTGACATTCTTATTTTATTTTTCATTTTACGTCACCCCATCACGTCATATGCATATTCATTACATTTTATTTATATATTATTTAACTTTACGTTAATAATATATATAACGGTATTTAAACTCATATTCATTCCATATTATTTTCATCATCATTAAAAAGGAAGAACTTTGGAAATAATAACATATTTTGTTATATTATTATAAACGTAAGAATTTCATCTGCATATCATCTTTCATCATAACGATTAATCATTATTCATTAATCGTTATTCGTTATTCGTTTCGTATATACCAAATAGTATTTGGTTAGATTCTTAGATAAATTTATTTATCAGGATACATATTGAAGACGTTTCCATAATCGTTCCCATAATCTCCCGAATTTACTTTTCATCATTTCCAATATCGCTCCAGGTGAGTCATAGCCCCATTTCCAATACTTGTTTTAACTCTTTGGGGGAGATACATGCTTACATATACTTTGATAATTTTATAAGTATATGAATAACTTACATGATTCAAATCAATTTCCTAATTAATACTAATCTGATATAGTTTATGACTTAAGATGTGATATATATGTTACTGGCAGCTTGCTTAACTAGAATACTGAACTCAGATGATAATGTTTCCAAACTGATTACTGTGACATGATAATTGATCTTACTATAACTTCCTGAATGATTCCCATATCTCTATATCATATTTCTATGTTTCAACAGAAATACATGCTAGGAATAGCACATATACTCTAGTTACATCATTACTCCGATATTGCCTAAGTTACCTTAACGCCATAAAGTCCCTCTATCATGAGCCATTAATCACATGTTGTGAGCGCGAATATAGTGAACAGCTTCAAAACCTGTTGAGGCTTGACATCCTATCCCACTAATACTTGACGGAATGTCTAACGGTTAGTCGTATTAGTCGTGATACACTATATTTGAAACAAAAATAGGAATTGGCAAATCACCTATAATTCGAGGGCAAAATTATCATTGACTTGATGATCACCCGCCATTTTACGGTATTTGTTAACGTTTTGTGTGTCATGAGGCTTGGAGCAATATCAATAAGAAAATATATGTCTCCTACATATATTTAGATACAGCTGTATATGTATTTCACTAGACTTGAATTATATGTCTCACTACATTAGTATCATGAGTTTCCACCACATGTTAGGATTATGCTCCAATACTTGAATTTGATTGAATATATATATGATTTATCTGTGATTATAATCAACACCACTCAATACTAGTTTTATCACTATTAATGTTTATTACAATTATTACCAAATACTCATGAATCAAATGAAATAAATGGTTTTCCATTAAACTCTATGAACTCACCAACCTTTGTGTTGACACTTTTAAGCATGTGTATCTCAGGTAATTAACGGAGCAGGACAAGACACGGAGCGGGCATTTATTAATCTGATAAATTAAAATGGTGTAAAAATCAAATATTTCATTCTTACAAGACTTTATATCTTTTAAAGAGATTTTTAAAACAAATGTTTCATCATTTATCAAAAGTATTATTTGAATGACAAATAACTTTCAAAACGCCTCTTTTAAGCTGTTTTATGTGAAAATGACTTCGATCCTCCCCGTAACACTCAAATTACTTTTTCCGCTGCTAAATCACAAATTTGGGGGTGTTACAGTTCAAAACATTTTAAGACAATTTATTCGGTATTAAATACATGATAAAATTTTTATGTCAAAACCCCGTGCGTGCACGGATATTATAACTAGTTCAACATGCATGGTATTAAGCATTGTATCCTAATCTTGAGGCCCACTTATTTGCACCAAACAATCATTTTCTACCATCAATCCCAAATACTACACCCAGCCCACGAAACAAACGGGCCCTTATACTCACAAATAAGAATAACTTCTGTTTATTCATAATTCATTATCACAAATAAGAATAACTTGTATTAATATCAACTTATATAACTATTGTGCAACTCACTATATAAGTTTTTAAAAGTTTCTTTTATGACCTATGTGGGACAAATCCTATTCTTCTTTATAATAAAAGGCATGCAAGTTATATGACTTAATCTTTGTTTTAAATATCAATACTGACAAAATTTACTTATTCGATAATACGGAGTACAATCTTTTCAATAGATGTTATATCTATAGAAATTATGCATTTCTACTTCACTGTAAAGAGAACCATGTTTAATATAATGACCCACTTGCATATGAAAATTGCATATATGTCCTCAACTTTAGTAATGAACGACTTCGTCAAAAATGTTTGGACGTTGCTAATTTATTTCTATTTTTTTCTGGCCCGATTAATTTTCTCCCCTCTTACGGCGTCTGACTGGTAAGTGGTAAGAGGCTAGTCAGACTTTTTTGTAAAAAACAAACACACCCTAAGTAAATCGTTTGGGATTTGGGTCACTAACTCGGTCGTTTTCAAGCAAAGAGCGTTAGGTGCAGTAACGGTTATACGGGTGTTATACGATCCATCACGTAGCTTTTGCCATAACATTTCTATAAAACAAAATCAAAACTATACCCTCCCGAATTAATAACATACAAAACCAATAAACCCCATGCACTCCACTTTTACATTCAAAAGAAAAAGAAAAGATAGTAACACTAATCCTTTTGTCAATCCTTACATATCTGCTGGTTAAAAAACCGTTGTGTTTATTATAACTTCAAGGAAATGAAGCCGAGCCGAATAAAACCTTACATAAATTCGGTTCGGTTACAAGAATAACATAGTATATGCTAATCCCAGCTTACATGAAAATCATACACATCATTATATAAGCTATCATATTTTCACTCAATGAGCTAGGTGGGACTAAACTAACTCTTCTTTATTAAAAAGGCACAAGTTTTATGACTTAACCTTTGTTTCAAAGATGAATACTAGTACAACATTAATGAGTTCAATAATTTAACAATTACGACTGTAAAAATATATGTATGAAACACCCTTATCAACAGCCTTTGCAATATATGTCCTTTTACTTATAAAAGAACCCGGTTATCGATACGACTATCATGGCGGACTTGCATGCATAGGAAAATTGCATATTTTCATGTAAACAAACATCTCATAGAAGTACCAAGACGAATTAGTTAGTTTACTCAAATGAATTACTTAGAAATAGTGTACCACGCCTAGTATCACTCACTGACTCAAAACACACAAGTACTATAAATGCATGGTTTAATCATATCATCTGAAGTCATACAGAGTTCAAACTCTACAAAGTCAACATACAAAGTCAACTCTGTACAAAGACACTTACACAGCTTCCACAAGATGAGGATTCTACTTGATAGAAGCATGATTCATTGTAACAAGCATGTATTTGATATTTCGTTGTATTCTTGATTAGATATTTTGTATAGTCAAGGTAGCTAAGTAGTATAAATTACCCAATGGGTTCAATGTAATAGTTAACAATTCATTTCTAATCATACAATTCACTTTTACATTTCACTAAATCATGCTTTCTCTCTAAAACTCAATATGGGTATCAGAGCCAACACCACCACAAATTACTGTGGTGAATAACTAACTCTGATCACTGTAACAGAATTTTCTGGCTCAATATTAATAATCTTTCTCCATCAGAGATTTTCTCCCGCCAAAATTTTTCAAAGCCAAAATCACCA
>LBNU01018649.1:41620-53086 GCA_014162995.1 Artemisia annua | reverse complement strand
GGCTGACCGTTATTATTGCTTAAGTAGCTATTGTCGAAAGTCCCTCGATCATGAACCTTAATCACTTGTTGAGTGAACGTAAATAACTGTGGATAGATCTATTAGGGATTGACAATCCCCGTTTGGTCGTTGGAGAAAACCACCAAATGCACATTATTTTGATGACATAGGTAACTGACAAAAACCTATCTTGGGGGCATATTATTATGTTGCGTCATATTATTAAATATGATTGGTTGTTGAATCGTTGTGTGTCATGAGCTTAATGCAATAACGGATATGAATTGTTTTCAACTTGATTGCATACTTTTGCAATAAATGACTATATCTTGTGTTCAACTGTTTAATTTTCAAACCTATGGATATCAGTCAACTTTATGTTGACTTTTAGCATGTTTATCTCAGGAAATAGACATGAAGGATCTTGAAGGCACGGAGTGGGCTTGTAAACTGGCATGGGCTAAAATAAATGTTTTGATACATTTCCAATAAACTTATTGTTAAATCTTGAAACATCATTATATATGGTATTTTAAACTTTAAAACGCCACTTTGTGTCGTTTCTGTAGTTGTGATAATTTTCCGCTGTATTTTTAAAGTCTTTCGCTGTATTTTTAAAAAGTCTTCCGCTGTCATGGTTAAATTTTGGGGGTGTTACAATTGATTGCATTGGCCACTGCAAAAGAGTGGGATTTACATCAACTGGATGTCAATAATGCCTTCTTACATGGCTATATTGATGAAGAGGTATACATGGTTCCACCTGAAGGTTACAAAAAGGTTGGACCTAATCAAGTTTGTAAACTAAAGAAGTCACTGTATGGCTTAAAGCAAGCTTCTAGACAATGGAATCATGAGTTGACTAAGTTTTTGCTCAGTTTGGGTTACGTACAGTCAAAGCATGACTATTCTCTGTTTGTCAAGGATCAAAATGGTCAATTCACTGCTGCACTAGTTTATGTGGATGACATGTTGATCACTGGCAATTGTCCTGATGAAATCAAGTTCTTAAAGAATGCTCTTGACCAAAAGTTCACCATCAAAGACCTTGGTTTGGCTAAATATTTTCTAGGCATTGAATTGTGCAGAACTAATGTTGGAACCTATCTAAACCAAAGAAAGTATGTCCTTGATCTCCTAACTGATGTTGGATTGACAGCTGCAAAACCAAAGGAGTTTCCTCTTCCAACACAGTTAAAGTTGTCACTGAATAAAGGTACTCCTTTGAAGGATCCAGGCTCATATAGAAGATTGGTTGGCAGGCTTCTGTATTTGACCATGACAAGACCTGACATCTCCTATGCAGTCCAACATTTGAGTCAATTTGTCTCTGCACCAAAGGATGTTCATATGCAAGCTACTTTACATTTGCTCAAGTATCTTAAAGGAACTATTTCAAAAGGCTTGTTTTATCCTGTGCAACCACATCTCAAACTCACTGGTTTTTCAGATGCTGACTGGGCAACTTGCTTGATGACAAGAAGGTCCCTTACTGGTTATTGTATTTTTATGGGTCATTCATTAGTCTCTTGGAAAACAAAGAAGCAAGCAATTGTTTCAAGATCCTCAACTGAGGCAGAGTATAGGAGTATGGCAACAACATGTGAGCTGCTATGGTTGAGTTACCTATTGAAAGATTTGCACATTTCAGTTCCTTGTCATGTTACTCTTTTCTGTGACAATAAATCAGTGCAACAGATAGCTGCAAATCCATGTTACCATGATAGAACAAAGCACCTGGATATAGACTGCCATTTTACAAGAGACAAAGTACAAGATGGTTTTCTTCAAACAACCTACATTCCAACTCAATCTCAAATAGCTGATGTGATGACCAAAGCTTTAGGGAAGGTTCAACATTCTTACCTTGTCAGCAAGTTGGGACTTGCAGAGCCTCCAACTTGAAGGGGGAATGTAGAGTTATATAGTTTAATCACTAATTGACAAGTTGTAAATAGTAGAAGGGGTAGATTTGTAACATTTATATTTCTGTTAATTAGTTGGTTAGGCGCTTAACTCTCCTATAAATACCATGTAATCACTCATTTCTCACTTAATGAAATTGAGTTTTCTCTCCATAATTCACTTTTCTATAACTTCATAATCTAGACCTTGTTTATAATCTGTTACAGAACTACATATGGGTTTTTTTAACTTTTGCTAATTCTATTGCAAACTTAGTTTTTATGAAGAGCTTGATACATAGCAATATTAAATACAATCTGGTAAAGCACTAAAACTAAAATGCAAGTGCTACTGACAAAATAGCTTTTCATATGTTTGTGACATTCTCCAGAGCTTTGTTGGAACCAGCACCATATAAACTCTCATGACCATTATGTGTTTGTCCTAATAACAATGATATTACGTACTCACAAGTGGAGCATCATACCAGCTTCATCACCACTCATCCATTCCAAAAATCAAGATTACCGGTTACAAAGTTTTTGAAATAATTAATCACGGGTTTAACATCGATATTAAAAATATGAGCAATGATGCATCCTTTTGTAATATCTTCCTACTTATTTTTCTACTCACACTATGTATAATGCACTAATTCTCTGCCTTAATTATTGAAACATATGCTCATACTAATTAGAAAAAAATTGCTCAGAACTCAAAAAGAATTACGCGAGGTTAAAGTATATATATTTTTCTAATGTGAGCCTTTTGTTAGGAGCAATGATAAGTATCAACTGCATAACATATATAACACCTTAATGCAACACTAAACACGATATTCATCACTCTATACATAATGTGATCGTATTAATTAAAAGTACAAGGTTTACATGTGAGTTTTCACGAAATCATTAAACAAGAGGTTTGATTAGTACTTTTCTAGGTGTCATGTTCTCATGCTCCCACGAGATGAGTTCGTATATGTTTTTCGGTGTTGAATTGTCTTTAAAAAAGGATACGAATCACGTGCGCCGACAGCCTGAAATACCAAACCACTCACGTGATAAGATTTTCATGGAAACTTGCTGCCAACGGTAGCTATTTGGAGTTTTGGACCATAGTTCAATGTAACGGTATATAATCATTCATCTTCTTTTCATGTTTTTATTTCTTTCCATAAAGTGTGTAACATAATCCACACTAAAGTGGTCAAAAATATGTCTAATGTAATTCTCGTAGTAACCATTCACATGTTAATATTGGTGGATTAAAATGCGAACTTTTATTACCATTTTGATAAATAATAAGCACATAAATTGTAAGAAAATATTACGAAGGATAATGATATACTCTTTCCGTCCAAAATTAGTTGTTCATGCAAAANTTAATTTTCAAACCTATGAATATCACTCAACTTTATGTTGACTTTTAGCATGTTTATCTCAGGAAATAGACATGAAGGATCTTGAAGGCACGGAGTGGGCTTGTAAACTGGCATGGGCTAAAATAAATGTTTTGATACATTTCCAATAAACTTATTGTTAAATCTTGAAACATCATTATATATGGTATTTTAAACTTTAAAACGCCACTTTGTGTCGTTTCTGTAGTTGTGATAATTTTCCGCTGTATTTTTAAAGTCTTTCGCTGTATTTTTAAAAAGTCTTCCGCTGTCATGGTTAAATTTTGGGGGTGTTACAATTGATTGCATTGGCCACTGCAAAAGAGTGGGATTTACATCAACTGGATGTCAATAATGCCTTCTTACATGGCTATATTGATGAAGAGGTATACATGGTTCCACCTGAAGGTTACAAAAAGGTTGGACCTAATCAAGTTTGTAAACTAAAGAAGTCACTGTATGGCTTAAAGCAAGCTTCTAGACAATGGAATCATGAGTTGACTAAGTTTTTGCTCAGTTTGGGTTACGTACAGTCAAAGCATGACTATTCTCTGTTTGTCAAGGATCAAAATGGTCAATTCACTGCTGCACTAGTTTATGTGGATGACATGTTGATCACTGGCAATTGTCCTGATGAAATCAAGTTCTTAAAGAATGCTCTTGACCAAAAGTTCACCATCAAAGACCTTGGTTTGGCTAAATATTTTCTAGGCATTGAATTGTGCAGAACTAATGCTGGAACCTATCTAAACCAAAGAAAGTATGTCCTTGATCTCCTAACTGATGTTGGATTGACAGCTGCAAAACCAAAGGAGTTTCCTCTTCCAACACAGTTAAAGTTGTCACTGAATAAAGGTACTCCTTTGAAGGATCCAGGCTCATATAGAAGATTGGTTGGCAGGCTTCTGTATTTGACCATGACAAGACCTGACATCTCCTATGCAGTCCAACATTTGAGTCAATTTGTCTCTGCACCAAAGGATGTTCATATGCAAGTTGCTTTACATTTGCTCAAGTATCTTAAAGGAACTGTTTCAAAAGGCTTGTTTTATCCTGTGCAACCACATCTCAAACTCACTGGTTTTTCAGATGCTGACTAGGCAACTTGCTTGATGACAAGAAGGTCCCTTACTGGTTATTGTATTTTTATGGGTCATTCATTAGTCTCTTGGAAAACAAAGAAGCAAGCAATTGTTTCAAGATCCTCAACTGAGGCAAAGTATAGGAGTATGGCAACAACAACATGTGAGCTGCTATGGTTGAGTTACCTATTGAAAGATTTGCACATTTCAGTTCCTTGTCATGTTACTCTTTTCTGTGACAATAAATCAGCGCAACAGATAGCTGCAAATCCATGTTACCATGATAGAACAAAGCACCTGGATATAGACTGCCATTTTACAAGAGACAAAGTACAAGATGGTTTTCTTCAAACAACCTACATTCCAACTCAATCTCAAATAGCTGATGTGATGACCAAAGCTTTAGGGAAGGTTCAACATTCTTACCTTGTCAGCAAGTTGGGACTTGCAGAGCCTCCAACTTGAAGGGGGAATGTAGAGTTATATAGTTTTATCACTAATTGACAAGTTGTAAATAGTAGAAGGGGTAGATTTGTAACAATCATATATTTCTGTTAATTAGTTGGTTAGGCGCTTAACTCTCCTATAAATACCATGTAATCACTCATTTCTCACTTAATGAAATTGAGTTTTCTCTCCATAATTCACTTTTCTATAACTTCATAATCTAGACCTTGTTTATAATCTGTTACAGAACTACATATGGGTTTTTTTAACTTTTGCTAATTCTATTGCAAACTTGGTTTTTATGAAGAGCTTGATACATAGCAATATTAAATACAATCTGGTAAAGCACTAAAACTAAAATGCAAGTGCTACTGACAAAATAGCTTTTCATATGTTTGTGACATTCTCCAGAGCTTTGTTGGAACCAGCACCATATAAACTCTCATGACCATTATGTGTTTGTCCTAATAACAATGATATTACGTACTCACAAGTGGAGCATCATACCAGCTTCATCACCACTCATCCATTCCAAAAATCAAGATTACCGGTTACAAAGTTTTTGAAATAATTAATCACGGGTTTAACATCGATATTAAAAATATGAGCAATGATGCATCCTTTTGTAATATCTTCCTACTTATTTTTCTACTCACACTATGTATAATGCACTAATTCTCTGCCTTAATTATTGAAACATATGCTCATACTAATTAGAAAAAAATTGCTCAGAACTCAAAAAGAATTACGCGAGGTTAAAGTATATATATTTTTCTAATGTGAGCCTTTTGTTAGGAGCAATGATAAGTATCAACTGCATAACATATATAACACCTTAATGCAACACTAAACACGATATTCATCACTCTATACATAATGTGATCGTATTAATTAAAAGTACAAGGTTTACATGTGAGTTTTCACGAAATCATTAAACAAGAGGTTTGATTAGTACTTTTCTAGGTGTCATGTTCTCATGCTCCCACGAGATGAGTTCGTATATGTTTTTCGGTATTGAATTGTCTTTAAAAAAGGATACGAATCACGTGCGCCGACAGCCTGAAATACCAAACCACTCACGTGATAAGATTTTCATGGAAACTTGCTGCCAACGGTAGCTATTTGGACCATAGTTCAATGTAACGGTATATAATCATTCATCTTCTTTTCATGTTTTTATTTCTTTCCATAAAGTGTGTAACATAATCCACACTAAAGTGGTCAAAAATATGTCTAATGTAATTCTCGTAGTAACCATTCACATGTTAATATTGGTGGATTAAAATGCGAACTTTTATTACCATTTTGATAAATAATAAGCACATAAATTGTAAGAAAATATTACGAAGGATAATGATATACTCTTTCCGTCCAAAATTAGTTGTTCATGCAAAAAATGTATAAACTTTTAAAGGAAAATGGCAAAAAAATGCATCATACTTGTCACTTTTTGTTATTGTATGTAGCGTCTTTTTNTTACTCCTTTATACTAACGACCATTTATAAATAACTAAATGGAGCTTGTTAACTTAACGATCATTTATTTTATTATTGCAACGTCAGTCCTTTACACGTTTTTGTCCGTTTTCGTCCGTTTTTGTCTGTTTTCGCATATTTTCGTCCGTTTTTGTCTGTATTTACACGTTTTCGCTCGTTTTCGTCCGTTTTAACACGTTTTCGTCCGTTTTCACATGTTTTCGTCTTTTTTTACATGTTCTTGTCGTTTACACGATTTTGTCTGTTTTTACATGTTTTAAAACGTTTTTGTCCGTTTTTATACGTTTTTGTCCGTTTTTACACGTTTTCGTCTGTTTTACACGTTTTCGTCCATGTTTACACGTTTTGAACGTTTTTGTCCTTTTTTACAGGTTTTCGTCTGTTTTTACACGTTATATTCGTTTTTACACGTTTTGTCTATTTTTACATGTTTTCGCTCGTTTTCGTCTGTTTACGCACGTTTTTGTCTGTTTTAACACGTTTTCGTCTGTTTCGCCCGTTTATATTCGTTTTCGCATGTTTTAACACGTTTATAAATGAACGAAAACGTGCGAAAATGCGTAAAAACCAACAAAATCGTACGAAAACAAACAAAAATGTGCGAAAACGGAAAAACACGTGCAAAAACGAGCGAAAACGTGTAAATACGGACGAAAACGTGCGAAAACAGACAAAAACATGTAAAAACGGACGAAAACGTGCGAAATTGGACAAGACAAAAACGTGCGAAAACGGACAAAACGTGCGAAAAGGTGTAAAAACGGACAAAACGTGCGAAAATATATAAAAACGGACAAAAACGTGCAATAATGAACGAAAACGTTTAAATACGAAAAAAAACGGACGAAAACGTGCCAAAACGGAAATGGAACAAAAAGCTGCTGAATTGGCCTATTTCTTGCGTGTACCAATTGAAGTATTTTAAGAAATGAGCCGACAAATGCATGCTTTCTCAGCAGGAGAGCAAAAACGCAAGAATCCTTTTTTTCTATAACATAACTTAATTGAAATTTCTTCAGAACATCCATTCGAGTCAAAGCAGACATATATGGAACAAAAACGTGTGAAAACGAACGAAAACGTGTAAAAACGGACGAAAACGTGTAAAAACAGACGAAAACGTGTAAAGGACTAACGTTTCAATAATAAAATAAACGATCGTTAAGTTAACCGGCTCCATTAAGTTAATTATAAATGGTCGTTAGTATAATGGACTAACGCTGTAATAATAATACAAATGATCGTTAACTCAACCTGCTCAAAGGTCAAGCAGGTCAACGGTACACACAATGACACGATTTAAAAAGGTTAGTGCTAAAATTTAAAAAAATAAATAAATAAATAAATAAATAAAGACGCTACATACAATGACAAAAAGTGACGAGTATGATGTCTTTTTATGCCATTTTCTCAAGTTTTAACTAGTCTCATTAACTCTTTTTTCTTCCAATCAAATAACTATTCACTAAAGTCTTTTATCATTGGTTAAAAAATAAAGTTGATAATTATTTTGATACATCAAAAATTGGCTAAATGGACAATTATTTTGAGATAGATTGAGTAACATTTCTCGTGTAAATGCAGTATATTCGAGGTCTTTTTTAGGTTTTCTGAAGGCATAAGCGAAAGTTTGAAATGACTCACTTTGTATTATAATTTTTAATGTTAATTCAAAAAATTATGGAATTTTCAAGAATTAGTAATATCACAAATTACAAAATTACAAAATATACATGACAAGTACAATGTGTATAAATGATCCAAAAATTTCAAATATCCGAAATCTCAAAAATACGTTTTACATATCCGAATATCCGGGAAATATGGTATCTAAACATTTAAACTTTTGAAAAACTTATATTTGGGTTTCGAAAGGGGAGGTGATATTCTCACGGTTCTTTTTTATTCATCCACGAGATTTAATGTTGTATTACGTTTGTGCCCTCCCTCTTTTTTTATCATTATTTTCACCATCAAAATGAAATATTGCTTGCTGTTACATGCGAATTTTCCATCACGATTGTTTACACCATCGACAACGCACTTCCGCTATAGGCAGTTTCGTTGTTGTTGCTATGAATCAACAGGCGTTAACCTTCCGGTTTTGCCTTATTGCTACAAGTTATTAAGTAATTATAAATTGAAATTTGTATATAACACGCACACAAAATTGTGAAATTAGAAAAACCTATACTAATTGAATACTTGAATAAGATGAGCTACTTATTTCCCTGTTCTTGCATCTATTTGTGAATGTAATTATCGCTATGGTAAACATTATTGAATCAGGGACAGAACTCGGGGTCTCATGGTGTCACGAA
Organism: Artemisia annua; assembly: GCA_014162995.1. Lineage (NCBI taxonomy): Eukaryota > Viridiplantae > Streptophyta > Magnoliopsida > Asterales > Asteraceae > Artemisia > Artemisia annua. The sequence goes on along the minus strand of LBNU01018649.1, from coordinate 44,432 downwards.
ACCCCAATAACATCAAGATTAAAAAAAATGACACTGAACTTTTTAGAATGCACCTAGTGTCAATAGATGAAAAGTGAACTTAATATTCATTAAACTCAATTATTTTAACTAAAAATCATACAGTTACAAAAATTTGTGCACCCAGTCACTTTTAGCTTCGGTTCTGTCTCTGTGTCGAATATGTAAAATCAATCAAGAAGACATACTTAAAAGTGAAGAGAAAATCGTTTTGTTATGTCTTGTGCGTTATATCATTTGTTTTTATATCACGTGGAATACGTGAAATCAATTAAGAAAACGTACTTAAAATGAAAAGAAAAAACGTTTAGTTATATCTTGTTCGTGATATTATTTGTTTTTATATATCATGCGGGATTTTGAATTAGTGAAACAAACATAGTTATGTTTGCTCTAGTAAATACAAAAAGGCAACAACTGCCGGCGATAACTCAAAGAAATGTGAATAATTGCTCATACGATAAATAAAATAGGGTAAGCAAAGATAGGGTATAAAAGTAAAACCACATCACATTTTTGTGGATGAATAAAAGGTTTCTGTAGGAATATCACCTCCCTTTCGAAAGTGACAAACCGTATACCCTAATTGTGAATAAATCCTTATCAAATTTTCGGATATTTTTTACCACCCTTAATTGAAGCCTTGTCCTTTTATGTCATCTAGGTCAAGTCCTACATGTTTTTACATTAGCACCATAAAGGTATTTACCGAGTTCAATCATGTACTTCAAGATAATCTAAAAGTTAGAAGACTGTAAATATGAAGCATGAAACTATTACTGAATGAAATTATTTAAGAATTTATTGGAGACTTTGATTCGGGTAGAATGATTCTAAAGATTGTGCAAGGTTGTATCATGTCTTTTGGATGCCTAAAGCGAATTACGAATTGAGACACTTTTGATAGAAAATTTTGTTGTTAATTCAGAAAAATATGAACTTCTCAAGAATTAGTCCTATAACAAATCACTCAATCTACATTATAACAAGTACCATGTGTAAAAATGATCAGGACTTTCAAATGTCTGAAATTTCAAAAATAATTTTAAACATCCGAATATCTGAAAATACAGTATCCAAATATTTGAATTTTTGGAAAACTTATATTTGGGTTTCGAAAATGACAAATCAAATATCCAAAATTAAGAATTAATCTTGATCAAATTTTCAAATACCCGAATCACCATCCCTAATTGGAGCCTTGTCCTTTTATGTCATCTAGATCAAGTCCTACATGTTTCCACATTAGCACTATAAAGTTATTTACTAATTTGTATCATGTGCTTCAAGAAATTCTAAAAGTTAGAAGTCTACAAAATATGAAGCACAATCTTGTAATAAACTAATAGTCTTAAAAATTGGAGGGCTTAGAAAATCGAGGCCTAAAAGCGATAGCTTTAGAAGCTTTACCCTCGAAAAAATAAACCATGAAATAATAAAAGCTACTACTATTTTACATATAGCTCTCTATATTTGAAGCCGAAGATGATCCCAAAGATCAAGTAAGTTAGTTAAAAAAGTTTCCTCCAATGTAAATATAAATGGCAAAAGAAAACTTTGATGGGAAATTGATTGCTGGTTGGGGGTGAAAGTTATGGTATTTATAAAGAATGATTGAAGGATGGAATGTTTGGTGGTTGTAAAATGGCTAAAACGAGAACCAAATCTCATTGGATATTCCCAGTTCGAAACTAAGGCTACAATTATTAGCAATGCAGTTCACAATAATATACTTCAATTAAAAGGAATCTCTAGTATACCAACCGAGCGGTTGCTATTTTATCTGTTAATGGCCATGGAAGTGTAAACAGATGCTTGAGAGGTATCTTCCATCACCATATTTCGTTTTATTTTTAAGGTCATATATATGAATGCTAGGGGTTTTTGATTTTAGAATTGAATAATCAAGATCATTGTCTTTCAACAGATTATAGAATATTGTGCTTTTATGTGCTTGTGTTTTTTATGGTTTTACATATGCTAGCCATTTTTGTTGTTGCTGTTATAAAACATTTTATGCAAAACATGATTCCTTTAACTAATCTAATCAGAGAATCATATTAAAGACGCAAATCCAAACACCTCCTTTATAAAGTTGACATGTGGAATATGGGGTGTCGATTATGAAGCCTTACATGTTTTGACCCAATTTCCAAAAATGTGTGCTAATTTTTAAGAAAGAGTTTCGGTTCGACTAGATTTACATGTGTTTACTTAACTTGTCACACTAGCTACCACTTTCCAAATTCAAATTTTACATAAGGCTAAGCTATAAATTAATAGGCAGATCTTCTCGTTTACATATTCTTTATAGTCTACACTTTGATTTAGCCTTCATTTTACCTACAGAGGCCATAAGTTTATTTCCTGATGATGATGGAAAAGATTTTACCAAATTTTGAATAAGACAATTTTTTTTTAAGTTAACATGTAAGAGGTCTTGCTTGTTTGCATAAACATCGTGACACGAAGATCCTTCCCTACGATGTAAAAGCTGAAAATATTTAATTAATTGAAATTATTTAACCATTTATTGTAGACTTAGGTTTGGGTAAGCATATGTATTACAACGAGTATGGCGACAACCCGCCGCGTTGCAGCGGAGCGATGTATTGGAGAAATTATATTTTGGTTTTTGGTAGTCTATTTATTTATTTAGTATTTTTATTTTTATTTTTTGTTGTTGTTTTTTTTTTGGTAAGTATATATATATTTTTTTTGTAGGACTTGGGCTCCTTGTATGTATTTTGGTTTGGGCTTAAGTTATGTGGGTTGATAGCCCATTAATTTGGTG
>LBNU01018649.1:0-41123 GCA_014162995.1 Artemisia annua | reverse complement strand
TTTTTTTCCTTCCTGGGTATATGTTTTTCCTTTTCTTTCAGCTACTACTCCACAGGTTATTATATTTTTTCTTTTCCTAGTATACGTGTCATTGATCTTGTAATTCGATAGTGTGGAGAACGTTCTTCATTGGAAAAGAAAAAAAAAAGTACCTAAGTTAGGTTGTACTTTCAACCACGATGTTCGACACATGTAACCTAAATTCTGAAAATATACTCGTATATGTACATAAGATACGGTGCAAATAGAACTGGGCCTGGACACCAACAACACAACACCTCTAATGGGCTAACAGAAATGGGTTGAACATATGACACATTGAACGACGTCGTTTCAAATTGTTTTTAATATATATAGTAATGCAGCTCATGTATCAAGCGCTATTTTATGGCATGTTTGGACATATGCCCAATGGGTACCAGGGGCGGAAGGGATGGGGCGGCAACTCGCTAGTAAACACAATAAAATACAGTCCAAAAGCCCATTTTCTAAGGAAGTTAATGATCAACCCCTCTCAATCAACCAATTCACTTTTCTATTGTTTATATAAAAAGGTAAATGATTTTGCTTGCCAGAAAAATCAGGAAGCGATAGGAGAAGAAAGAAATCAAAAGGAAGAGACATAAACAAACATTTTTAATGTTTTTTCTTTTTCCAGAAGTTTGACTATTGTATTCTCTATATAAACTTTTGTTAACCTTTTTTTTCTTTTTAACCCTTCTATAATTCGAGTAATTGCTTTTAAACCTTTAAAAACCTGATTTCAGTAACTCTTATACATAAACAATAAAAAAAGTAAATCTATATATCATTTCCATTATAACTACACAAAACGATATAGACCTATTTGTGAATTTTTCAATTGCCAAGTCCTATTTTTATTAACGTGTTACTACGTATTACCTAGTTATATGTTTTTTAATTGTTTCATGTGGTATATAAACATTAGCAAATTCACTTATAATCGAAGAACTTGTCGTTTAGTTGTGTTTATATGGCATAAGATGTTTTTTTTTAACTAAATAGTTATGGTTCAAATCGTGTCTATAAAATTATTGGTTTATTTGTAGTGTGAGCATTTTGATTTTTGATGCCACAAATTTTTGACACTTACTCTTAACAAGGAATCACTTTAGTTTTGTATTGGGTCTGCAACTTTCTCATTAGGTATTGAATGATAAAAGTTTGTTATTTCTATTTTGTATTCTTTAAATGTAAGGTGCTTTTGAATATTAATGGTCACTTAATCATTATTAACTCCTTGTCTACTTAGTTGTTACATTAACGGATTCCTTTTAGGTTTATTATTATTATTATTATTATTATTATTATTATTATTATTATTATTATTATTATATTTTTTTATTTTTTTTTACTTTCGGTCATTAATTTACACAACAGATAACTTTTTAGTTTATAATGGGGTTTCAGGAATCATGATATTTATTTTGTTGGTAGATACAAATACAATGTAGCAATCAAATTACATTTTAAGAGTTTAAAGTTCTATTATTGTTTATTTTTGGTACAATTTTTTTATGATTTAGATTGACTCATGAGCAAAAAGGGAACAAGTGATTCTCTGTATTAGTTTATTGCTTCAGTTTCCTATATTTTTTGTTGACTCATGAGCAAAAAGGGAACAAGTGACTTTTTGTAAAAATCTTGAGGGGTCGAAATGAAGAAGCTTTGTTGTCTATGGTGGCTGAGATAGGAACTGTTAGTCTGAGTAATCATCTTGATTCTTGGCACTGGGAGATTGACCCTGATGGCATTTTTCGGGTGAACGCCACGAAAATCCACATTGATAATTGTCTTCTTCCTTCGTCAAGTCCAATCATTAGATGGAACAACTTTTTGCCTCGAAAGGTAAATATATTTTTATGGCGTCTTGTTTTTTATAGATTACCAAATCGTTGGAATTTATCTATTCGGGGCTTAGAGATGCCGTCTATTACGTGCCCTTCTTGCAATGTGGGAGTGGAATCTAATGACCACATTTTCTTTGGTTGTGATATGGCTATTGCCGTTTGGAGGTTAATTCGCGTGTGGACCAACGTCTTTATGCCAACGTTTTCTTCTTGCTCCGAATGGCTTCAATGGGTAGAGGATTGGAGAGCCTCAAAGGATTCAAAAGATCGAGTGTATGTTATTACTTCCTCGACTTTGTGGATGTTGTGGCGTTATCGAAATTGTGTCACATTTAACACCCATTCTATGAGGAAATGTGATATTTTTGATAACATTCGTCTCTTTTCTTTTTCTTGACTTAAATGTAGAGGTCATAAAGTTCATTGTTGGAACTCTTGGTTAAACCACCCTTTGTAATTGCTTCTCTAGCTCCTTGCTAGAATGTTATTTTTTGATTTTTGAATTGAATAATCAAGATCATTGTCTTTCAACAGATTATAGAATATTGTGCTTTTATGTGCTTGTGTTTTTTATGGTTTTACATATGCTAGCCATTTTTGTTGTTGTTGTTATAAAACATTTTATGCAAAACATGATTCCTTTAACTAATCTAATCAGAGAATCATATTAAAGACGCAAATCCAAATACCTCCTTTATAAAGTTGACATGTGGAATATGGGGTGTCGATTATGAAGCCTTACATGTTTTGACCCAATTTCCAAAAATGTGTGCTAATTTTTAAGAAAGAGTTTCGGTTCGACTAGATTTACATGTGTTTGCTTAACTTGTCACACTAGCTACCACTTTCCAAATTCAAATTTTACATAAGGCTAAGCTATAAATTAATAGGCAGATCTTCTCGTTTACATATTCTTTATAGTCTACACTTTGATTTAGCCTTCATTTTACCTACAGAGGCCATAAGTTTGTTTCCTGATGATGATGGTAAAGATTTTACCAAATTTTGAATAAGACAATTTTTTTTTAAGTTAACATGTAAGAGTTCTTGCTTGTTTGCATAAACATCGTGACACGAAGATCCTTCCCTATGATGTAAAAGCTGAAAATATTTAATTAATTGAAATTATTTAACCATTTATTGTAGACTTAGGTTTGGGTAAGCATATGTATTACAATGCAGCTCATGTATCAAGCGCTATTTTATGGCATGTTTGGATATATGCCCAATGGGTACCAGGCAACCAGGGGCGGAAGGGATGGGGCGGCAACTCGCTAGTAAACACAATAAAATACAGTCCAAAAGCCCATTTTCTAAGGAAGTTAATGATCAACCCCTCCCAATCAACCAATTCACCTTTCTATTGTTTATATAAAAAGGTAAATGATTTTGCTTGCCAGAAAAATCAGGAAGCGATAGGAGAAGAAAGAAATCAGAAGGAAGAGACATAAACAAACATTTTTAATGTTTTTTCTTTTTCCAGAAGTTTGACTATTGTATTCTCTATATAAACTTTTGTTAACCTTTTTTTTCTTTTTAACCCTTCTATAATTCGAGTAATTGCTTTTAAACCTTTAAAAACCTGATTTCAGTAACTCTTATACATAAACAATAAAAAAAGTAAATCTATATATCATTTCCATTATAACTACACAAAACGATATAGACCTATTTGTGAATTTTTCAATTGCCAAGTCCTATTTTTATTAACGTGTTACTACGTATTACCTAGTTAGTTTTTTAATTGTTTCATGTGGTATATAAACATTAGCAAATTCACTTATAATCGAAGAACTAGTCGTTTAGTTGTGTTTATATGGCATAAGATGTTTTTTTTTAACTAAATAGTTATGGTTCAAATCGTGTCTATAAAATTATTGGTTTATTTGTAGTGTGAGCATTTTGATTTTTGATGCCACAAATTTTTGACACTTACTCTTAACAAGGAATCACTTTAGTTTTGTATTGGGTCTGCAACTTTCTCATTAGGTATTGAATGATAAGAGTTTGTTATTTCTATTTTGTATTCTTTAAATGTAAGGTGCTTTTGAATATTAATGGTCACTTAATCATTATTAACTCCTTGTCTACTTAGTTGTTACATTAACGGATTCCTTTTAGGTTTATTATTATTATTATTATTATTATTATTATTATTATTATTATTATTATTATTATTATTATTATTATTATTATTATTTTATTTATTTTTTATTTTTTTTACTTTCGGTCATTAATTTACACAACAGGTAACTTTTTAGTTTATAATAGGGTTTCAGGAATCATGATATTTATTTTGTTGGTAGATACAAATACAATGTAGCAATCAAATTACATTTTAAGAGTTCAAAGTTCTATTATTGTTTATTTTTGGTACAATTTTTTTATGATTTAGATTGACTCATGAGCAAAAAGGGAACAAGTGATTCTCTATATTAGTTTATTGCTTCAGTTTCCTATATTTTTTGTTGACTCATGAGCAAAAAGGGAACAAGTGACTTTTTGTAAAAATCTTGAGGGGTCGAAATGAAGAAGCTTTGTTGTCTATGGTGGCTGAGATAGGAACTGTTAGTCTAAGTAATCATCTTGATTCTTGGCACTGGGAGATTGACCCTGATGGCATTTCACGAGAATCCACATTGATAATTGTCTTCTTCCTTCGTCAAGTCCAATCATTAGATGGAACAACTTTTTGCCTCGAAAGGTAAATATATTTTTATGGCGTCTTGTTTTTTATAGATTACCAAATCGTTGAAATTTATCTATTCGGGGCTTAGAGATTCCGTCTATTACGTGCCCTTCTTGCAATGTGGGAGTGGAATCTAATGACCACATTTTCTTTGGTTGTGATATGGCTATTGCCGTTTGGAGGTTAATTCGCGTGTGGACCGACGTCTTTATGCCAACGTTTTCTTCTTGCTCTGAATGGCTTCAATGGGTAGAGGATTGGAGAGCCTCAAAGGATTCAAAAGATCGAGTGTATGTTATTACTTCCTCGACTTTGTGGATGTTGTGGCGTTATCGAAATTGTGTCACATTTAACACCCATTCTATGAGGAAATGTGATATTTTTTATAACATTCGTCTCTTTTCTTTTTCTTGACTTAAATGTAGAGGTCATAAAGTTCATTGTTGGAACTCTTGGTTAAACTACCCTTTGTAATTGCTTCTCTAGCTCCTTGCTAGAGTGTTTTATATATATATNCCGTGAATTTTGAGGCTTGTGTCAATATTGGAAAAGAGGCCCCTTAAACACAAAATTTTAAAAACGCGTTCATTAATATATAACTATTCATATCTGTTAATATAACGATAAGAGAATAATTCCAATCGTAAATGAAATTTCAAATGTTGCACTATCTATATCTTAAATAATGCAATTCTCCTAGTGTTTTTCGAAGCAAAGTCGTTGATCAAAGGCTAATTAGTACTTAGAAAGTCATAGGCATAGTTGCATAGTTGATATTTTTTTTATAATGACAAAGTCAATTATATAGTATTGTATAATTAGTATGAAGTTTAAACCCTACCATTTGATTCTAATTTATTCAAAATCTAATAGCATAAGCGCATGTCTCAACCGAAAATTTAAATTGGCTAATTCCCGGTCCCAACAATTATAAATTATAGTTCAAAAGCTAAATCACTAATATGTGGATATTAAATTTAGAGAGAAAAAAAAGAACAAACAGTATAAGATAGGAAACTGTTTGAAGGAAAACAAAAAATGTATGAACGACGAATTGTCGAATGCTAGCTTTAGAAGAATTATAAATCAGAATCAGCGCATATCTTTTTATAAACTTTGCTACCGCCACACTTACTGGACTAGGAATGAAATTGGGCCCTTTTACACTTATGAGGCCCCTATTGGGTTTTGGGCCCTGTGCAGTTGCTCACTTTGCACAGGCCCAAATCCGGCTCTGCCGGTGTATAGAACTGTTATCCGACATTTCAGATATCTAAAATTCCTAGTATATATATAATCCACCGTTAAAAAAAAAGGTTTCCTATATTGTTTAGATATTTAGTTATGCGTCTATTTTTTGTGTTAGTTTATGACTTCAGCTTATAAGTGAAAAGTGTCTTTTAGATCTGGATCTCATTGCGGATGATTATAAAGATTGTGCAGGGTCGTGTCATCTGTTTCGGAGGCCTAATGCAAAATTGTGAAATGAGGCACTTTTGATAAAATTGTTTTGTTGTTAATTCAGAAAAATAATGACTTCTCAAGAGTCATATCACAAATCACAAACGTTACACCATGACAAACACAATGTGTATAAAATGATATACTAGGAATTTTAGATATCTGAAATGTCGGATAACAGTTCTATACACCGGCAGAGCCGGATTTGGGCCTGTGCAAAGTGAGCAACTGCACAGGGCCCAAAACCCAATAGGGGCCTCATAAGTGTAAAAGGGCCCAATTTCATTCCTAGTCCAGTAAGTGTGGCGGTAGCAAAGTTTATAAAAAGATATGCGCTGATTCTGATTTATAATTCTTCTAAAGCTAGCATTCGACAATTCGTCGTTCATACATTTTTTGTTTTCCTTCAAACAGTTTCCTATCTTATACTGTTTGTTCTTTTTTTTCTCTCTAAATTTAATATCCACATATTAGTGATTTAGCTTTTGAACTATAATTTATAATTGTTGGGACCGGGAATTAGCCAATTTAAATTTTCGGTTGAGACATGCGCTTATGCTATTAGATTTTGAATAAATTAGAATCAAATGGTAGGGTTTAAACTTCATACTAATTATACAATACTATATAATTGACTTTGTCATTATAAAAAAAATATCAACTATGCAACTATGCCTATGACTTTCTAAGTACTAATTAGCCTTTGATCAACGACTTTGCTTCGAAAAACACTAGGAGAATTGCATTATTTAAGATATAGATAGTGCAACATTTGAAATTTCATTTACGATTGGAATTATTCTCTTATCGTTATATTAACAGATATGAATAGTTATATATTAATGAACGCGTTTTTAAAATTTTGTGTTTAAGGGGCCTCTTTTCTAATATTGACACAAGCCTCAAAATTCACGGGACGGCCCTGTACACCGGATATCCGAAAATACGGCATCCAAATATCTAAATGTTAAGAAAACTCATATTTGAGTTTCGAAAGTGACTAATCGTATAGTCTAATTTTTGAATAAATACCGATCAAGTTTTCGGATACCCGAATACAATTATTTTTAAAAACCCCTAACTGGAACCTTGTCTTTTTTATGTATTTATATCAAGTCCAACATTCTTCCACATTAGCACAATAAAAAGTATCCATTGAGTTGTATCAAATATTTTAAGAAATTTTAAAAGTTAGAATTTTATTTAATAGGAAGAAATAGCTTTAACAGTTTTACCCCGAGTATAATTGGAATAAAATGTGCTAAATAAAAAATAAATTGATATAAGTAAATAAATCTCCACATCAATATCTCAATTTGAACTTGGAATAAACAATAACGTATTTGATCAATTTACTAACAATACAAGTGTATGATTCATAAAGAATAAGGGATCAAGCTGTCGACATATGAAAAAAATAAAAATACAAATTCTGTTACTGTTCGATTTCATCGTATTTTAGCTTCATTATAAATTTTCCTTTTGCTGATTATTCGAGAAATTTTCTTTTTACGTTTATCGACGTGTTTCAAAAATGAATAGCTTTTTCGATATCATTGTTATTATTATTTTTGATTTTTCAATGTCATTGTTTGTGAACACTCAGATACTCAATCAAGTTTATCGAATAACACACTTGTGAGTTAAACACGTACGTTGTTCATAGTACATTCTAAATTAGAATGTAGATTAAAAAGCTATAACGAAATATAAAGTTTTCCTATTATCAATAACTAGCTCGATCAGTGTTGATATTATTAGTTTGTGAAATCCTTGATGTTTTGTATATCGTCAAAAGTTATTTGATATAGTGTAGTAATGTACTTGAACCATTTTTAAAAGTTATAACCAACAAGTAGTACAAGATACGGATGTTGATCCATACTTTGATATCAATGCAGTGAGTAATGACTATGACTAATGATCCTAACCACATCAAAACTTCTGAAAAAACTTATGATCATAACACACAGACACACATTTCGTTAGTGAGGCAATAAAAAAACAAAAAGGTCTTTGCTTGTCGAACTTGCATGTATTCATGTAGATCGAAACGATAACTTAAGTGCTTGAACCTATATTAAATCTTACTATGTAATCTTATCATTAAGTTTTTAAGTGTGCTTTTACAACTGTTTGGGCTAACCTTGCATGAATGGGCTTTTACATTTTGGGCTGGCTTTCATAAAGGTTTCAAAATTTGATAGAGCAAAGAGATTATATGTTTGACACAACTTTCAAAAGTGAATTATGCATAAACTAAGAAACACATATTGAAATTGGATCCTTGTTGATAGAGGTGGAAATATGAGTGGTTAAGATATAGTTATTAAATAAGTTGGTCATTAGAACATCCAGTAACAAAGAATATAAGAGAAGAAAATTGAAAAACGGCACCATGTATGAAAAGTAAGACCTATGAAAAATAAATAAAAAAAGTATGTCCACATCGAGATTAAAGTGAATATTGAAAAGTAGTAGAAACCATAATCAAGGAAAGTAAAAGAAACACGAAAGTGATCAAGAATAGTTTTCATTTGTGACGTTTTTCGATCTAGAAAATAATAAAAGTTGGACACGTTCAATCCTAGACAAGTACATTCCACCGTCCACGCAAGTGTTTTTTTTTTGAAAACTAATAAATAATTCAGTAACTTGTAACTCAATACTAATGAATCATATGTATCCGAAATCCTTTTCAACTTATACAAACAAAATCGTTAACTCATTAAAACACTCTTGGAAATTATCCATCTTATTAATTGACAAAACACTTTAACCAATTCTGGATCAGGTATATATGGATAATTTTCAAAGGGATATGCAAATATGAGTATGCAATCTCATTACTTTATTTGTTTTACCATATTGAACATCAAGCCATCAAGGGAAAGGTGGCAAAGCTGAAGTGTCATCAAAATTCAAAAGTACAAATATTGACAACTTTATTAATTTTAAATATCCTTTTACAACAACATTCTTAGTTTGAATAAAGTGATTGGATATGGAAATAAAACATTGTTATCTACAAACTTAGTAGGTATCATTTCAACTGATTTGTGATCTCTATGTACCATCTTTGGCATCACCCACTTCTTATTTTTACCAACCAAACCTACCACATCCAACATCATCTCCATATCTTTCTCTCCCACGATCTTTGAAACTTTCTTTTGGTTTTTAGGGCTTCGCCGAAAAAGTGATCAAGAATAATTTGAAGGATGGGGACAGAAAACGAAGAAAGCAAGAAAGATTTAGCTGCAGAAACTGAAATGGAATCAACTCATATTGTAACGCCACCACCAGAACCAAAATCTAGCCCGGTTGCAACACCACCAATGGAAAACGAGAAAGAAGAACCACCTCGTGCTGATGATAGTAAGTTCCCCTGATACCGTCTCTCATTTACGAAGTTCTTAGATAATCTGGTATAATTCTTACCAACAGAACTCGTCATATGAATTCTAAAGTGAATTATACACGATCATCTCATGAATTATCAGTTTATAAAGATATACAAGTTTATGTGACTTGAGAGAAAAGAGTTATGGTTCCTTATATTTTAGCCTTTTATTCCTGTATAATCTAAACATGCTGTGATTATACCTACAGATTCTGGACTTGAAATAGTCATTACAGAGAAGAGAATGGCACTTATCAAAGCCTGGGAAGAGAATGAAAAAACAAAGGCAGACAACAAGTACTTATTTTTGTCTGAAAACATACCTAAACATACAGTATTAGATACGCCTTTCATGAATCGTTTACATGTATGTGTGCAGGGCATACAAAAAGATTTCAGAAATCGGAGCATGGGAGAATACCAAAAGAGCAGCAATGGAAGCTGACCTGAAGCAGATTGAGGTATATGTTTATTTTTCAGTTGTACAAAATTAACATATACATGGAACAAAACACGATAACTTACACATGGAATTTGTATTATGTGGAAATGGAGCAGGCAGACATCGAAATTGAGAAAGCAAAAGAGAGGGAGAAAATGAAAAACAAGATGGCGGCCGTTCATAAAGAAGCTGAAGAAAAACGGGCACTTGTTGAAGCCAAAAAGGGACAAGACATCATCAAGGTGGAGGAAGCAGCTGCAAAGTTTCGTTCTATGGGGACTCTGCCAGGCAGGCTCTTTAAATGCTTTGGCTACTAATTAGCCAAAAACACCAAGAAGAAAGAAATATCTTCAGCATACCAACAGGGCATATACCATCTATGAACTGCCAAAATTATATTTTAGCTCATATATTGCTTGTTAAATTTAATTTTTTTGCTTGGCAAAGTGGTTATATATTTTCTTATTAGCTATGATGCGTTCAAAATTATGATCACAAAACATGCATGCATACGACTTCATAACAAACAAAGTAAAAAGATCAGCATCCAAGAATATGATAGCTCAAACGCACAATCAGAGAAGGGAAAAAAGATAACATTAAAATGATATCCAACAAAAATCTAAAAGTATAAATAAAAATGCTCGGCTGGAGGTCTTTCAGTTCTCTAATTTTTTTTTTTTTCTTTTTTTTCTTTTTTACTTTTTTTTGTTTTTTTTTTTTTCTTTTTTGAGGATACGCAGAAGAAACTACATGCTATTCACCACAATCGCTACATACAGAGCTAGCATATAACGGATTCTAAACTAATAAGAGGAAGAGAGTAATAAAAGAAGAAAGATCCTAACATTTGTCTGTCAATTGGCTTAAATAACTGTTATCCTTCTATTTCTCTATCTGGAAATTCCATGAATCAACTGCTTTCTCTATGTTGACTTCAGGTTTGGGAGGATCAAAGATGTTTAACTCTGCATAGTACATTCAAACAAGTAATGTTAGATATGTTTAAGAATGATAAAGTCAGGATACCGAAGCAACATAAAGGCTTGACCTTAAAACACTCAGAAAATATACAAGTAGCAATATAGAGTCAATACACATCAAACACAACATTTAATGATTAAACTGTAGCAATTCTGATATCATTAAAGAAGTCCTACATTCGTGAGGGACGCTCTAGTTATTTTCTTTTTCAGATTCCTATTGATTTCCCAGGAGCAAGGCTAAACTGTAGAGGTGGCAAATTCGACCAGTTGACTCATATTTCGGTCAATATGATTTATGCTTATCACCCACAAATCGAATAAATGATTAAGCTAATAGGGAATCGGTAAAACGGGTCAAACAAACTGAAAGTCTATTATTAATGCATACATCTTTCATTGTCTTATTGAAAGGTCAAATTATCTGAGGACCCTACAGCACGTCTTGAGAATCGAGTGTGGAGTGTGGTTGTAATACGAGTGCGGTGGACTGAGGGGAGCACATAAAGAATCTCAGTAGGTAGTATGAGACATGCGCTGAGATATTATACTGATACTCTGCCTATAACAACAATTTTACCCATTGTTTCAGTGTGTCATACACAAAGCATCATTGGTATGTTTCCAAACTTCGACTTGACCTTTTGTTTGGCCTTTGGTTTGCAAAGGAATTAACCTTTTGTTTAAAGGAAAAAGTCCCAATAGGTTAAACAATAGTGTGTTCATGCTGATCATGCATGCACAACAAGGGCAGTTGACCGTGCATGTAACAAACGTCACTGAACCATTCTAAGACCTTATATCCAGTAGAAGAATGGCATGCTCGTTTAACTAGTTGTTAGTTCCAAATTCATGCAACTCGACCAGGTACAGTGCCGTGTTGCTCAAAGTCTCAAACTATAAATTGTCAGAAACCAACTTTTGCATAAACCGGGGTCCTGTTTCAAGATTGATGGTGTGCCTCCTCATATCCTCATCATTAATAACTTCTTTATTTATATGTATTTCTTTACTCTCTGGTCTAGAAGTTGAAAATCGGCAATAACTTAGAATATTTGGTATTAACAGTAAGACGCCCTTCACACATGCATATTCTTTTTTACAGGTCCCACCCAATAACTAAGGAGAGCACCAATAGTGGTCAATTACTACTCAGATGAGGAATAAGGGTGTGGGGCCAACTGTCGGTTAGTAGAACGACCCCATAGTCTCCTAATTTATTTCCCCTAAAGTGGTTTGTTCTGAGGCCTGCCAATGACTTCATCGATCTCTAGGCTACGTCCAGGACTCCGGTAGGTATGTCTCTCTTGTGTCTCCTCTCCCTTGTATACCGGGATTATATTGTTAGCAGAATTAAGGCAGCAACACATCGGAAGCATTATCCTTTTGCAAAGAACCGCTCCATTATTTTCTGCTTGCAATCCTAGAAATCTATCAAAGACCTGTTCTCCATAGTCGCACAACATAGTGAATAATCGCTTGTTATCCACCCACTGATAGAATGCAAGTGCTTTGCATTTTAAGCACATTTGGTTAATCCTGTTAGACTAAACAAAAACCATTTAGCCTATTCAACTACCCTATAGTGTGACTAGTGTCGCACTGTCGCCACCTTCTAAACTGGGGAGCTTCAGGTCTCA
The DNA here is from genome assembly GCA_014162995.1 of Artemisia annua. Lineage (NCBI taxonomy): Eukaryota > Viridiplantae > Streptophyta > Magnoliopsida > Asterales > Asteraceae > Artemisia > Artemisia annua. Next base: position 28,634 of record LBNU01018649.1, on the reverse strand, counting down.
AATTTTTGGCCCATTCATTGGCGTGTTTTCATGTCTAAATGCATGCACGTGTTGTTTGTCATGGTTTCCCTAAAATCAGGCCATAAGGAATCCAGATCCTCCCAAACCAAGGTAGACATACAATAGTCACCCCTGTATTTTTGCCACGAGTATTCCAACTCTTGTTATCTCTCTCACAAACATCCCCACCGTCCTACACTCCTGCCCCCTGCCACTCTGATATACACCACCCTTTACAGACACTGTGTCGCAACGAAAGCCCAACAACAACAGTTGGCAAGGTGCTCCTCTCAAGATTTCTTCTCCCCCTTGTTTTTGGTCCTGCTCCTGTCACATGCAGTCAACCCAACGATTCTCCATCTTCATTGTTTTCTTTGTCGGTCTCTCAATTTCTCCACAGCTACCTTCCCCTTGTTCGACATATCATTACATTTAACCAAGTCCCATGTTCCCTTAACTTTCTCAAATGAGGTTTGACTTTGTGATGTTACTACCAGTAGAACAGATACTCCACCAGTCCCACTTGCTTGTGGCAGCAAAATCCTTTGCATTGCAAAAAATCAGTCACACACGGTCATTTGGTTCTCCCTCAGCTAACCAATTTATTAACTTCCTTAGTTCTTNAAGTCCCATGTTCCCTTAACTTTCTCAAATGAGGTTTGACTTTGTGATGTTACTACCAGTAGAACAGATACTCCACCAGTCCCACTTGCTTGTGGCAGCAAAATCCTTTGCATTGCAAAAAATCAGTCACACACGGTCATTTGGTTCTCCCTCAGCTAACCAATTTATTAACTTCCTTAGTTCTTCTAAAACTATTTGTTAAGATTGGGACCTAAAAGCAAGATTTTGTCAAAAGCTAGTGACAAGAGTAACCAAATTGATGGTTTGACCCATTTTTGACGTGTGTCGCTATCTCAAAAAGTCAAAATTGATCAACGATCGTGCATATATTTTTTTTCCCTGAATCTTGGTCGTAACCGCTATCCATAAAACACCATATAGAATCCAATTAATGGAAACTAAATCTAATTTACAGAAACTCAACCTAAACAGATGGGGCTTCCCATAGTATAAACAGATATCCTTATCTTAAGTCTTAACCATGACTATCCTAACAGACATCTACTTGCCTCCCTCTCCTGAAGTAAACCTTATGATGCTTAACAGATTATTATTCTAGTAACGATCATCTATAAATACTAATCATAATTAACATGTAACTATTTACGCAAAAATATAAAATTGACCAAACAAAAAGGTAAGTGGGCCAACCCAACATGTTTTGACCATATATAATAAATGACTTGTGTTGGCCGTTTACCCAAAAGTCCAATTCGATGCCTTTACTAAACTATGGCATACGCGGTATTATGGGCACATTAAAGTAGTATACCACACATTTGCAATAATTTCTTACCATAACTGACCATTGCAAAGCATATGTCATGGATCACTGGCAATAAATGGCCTGATCAATCTGGGGAGGAATTTGTCTGATTTCAGTTCCGAGCTCCTGCTCAATCCTATACCTGTAAGAGGAAACAAACATACATTAGTTTTGTATGTCCAGTGATAGAACTGCAGAGTATATGACATAGCACTTAGAAAATGAGAGTACATACAAGTTAAAGCGGTCTTCGTAGGTTATCAAATTCACAGCTAACCCCAGATGTCCGAACCTTCCAGAACGACCCACCTAGAATCACAACACACATAATTCAGTTCAGATCATTACTACGAATATGTAAATTCTTCAAATGAAATGTGACGTTACCCTGTGCAAATAAGTCTCAGCATTCCTCGGAAAATCAAAATTGATGACAACATTGACCGCTTGAATATCTATACCCCTTGTGAATAGATCTGTCATAGGCAAATACCAAGTCAACCATTAGAGTCATTCATTCGGTAACTAAACAGCTATTTTCATTTCTTTAACAAATGCAAATTGCAGTCATAAGATAAAATGAAATATGTAAAAGCATGTAGCCGGTGTATACCAGTACAAACAAGATTTCTGCATGCACCATTGCGGAAATCATGGAACACTCTGTTCCGGTGGTCTTGCAACATTTTAGCATGAATGTAAAAGCAAGAATAGCCCAATTCCGTAATCTTCTTGGCTAATAGCTCTACCCGGTTCACAGAGTTGCAGAAAATGATGGATTGGTTGATTTGCAACTGTAAATAAGCCATCAAATAAATGAAAGTTGTAGACAGTATATAATGAAGAGAAAGATGTTCTAGTTGCAACAAAATCTAACCTTCGAGAACAGTGTGTTGAGACAGTGAACCTTCTGCCTTTCTTCTACGAAAGCATAATACTGTGTGATACCTTTAAGAGTAAGCTCGTCCATCAAATTAACAACATATGGTTTTTTCAGGTATCTGTCTTTAAAATCTTTGACAGTAACAGGGAATGTGGCTGAAAACATCAGAATTTGCCGGTTTTCAGGAAGGAAACTGATTAGATGCTCGACAGAAGGCTGAAACTCTGGGGACAACAGCTTATCAGCCTGCAGTATAAGTCAATAAAAATTCAGATTCAATGTTATGCTAATTCACTGAATAACACACTTTCATTGGGCGAATAGTTGACGAAAAGAAATGATAAAAAATGAAAATGGTATCACGTTACCTCATCCATAACCAGCATTGTACAATTATCGAGTTTGCAAATTTGTTTTTTGGTTAGATCAAGAATTCTTCCAGGAGTACCAACAAGCAAATGAACAGGTTGATATAGCCGCATAATGTCATCCTTCAAACTCGTTCCTCCAGTGGTGACCATCACTTGAATGTTTAAATGTTTTCCGAGTTCCTTGCAAACTTGAGATGTTTGAAGAGCCAATTCTCTAGTTGGAACTAAAATCACAACTGCATACATACATAATTGACGCCACAAGTTAATAACAAACTCCCACTAACGAAACATAATAAAATCCATAAATATACTGAACAAAAAATATTGAAATCGCTTGTAAGCATCAGACAAGTGTATCTCGTTATGACAAGTTAAAGAATTAATAATGATAACAGGTACAAAAAAATAATAATAACCTTGGATGGCATTTTTATCTGTGTCGATCTTCTCAAGAGCTGGTATGCAAAAGGCTGCTGTCTTTCCAGTTCCATTTTTTGCTCTAGCAAGAATATCACTACCAGTCAAAGCAATAGGAATACTCTCTTCCTGTATAGGGGAAGGCCTTTCAAAACCCTTTTCATATATTCCCATAAGTAGCTCCCTTTTCAGAAAGTAGTCCTCGAATTCATTTCCTTTCGTGGCTGTGACATCCTGCAAAGTAACGTATTAAACCATAGAAATCAATAAGAATAGAGTTGTTCCAATGGAAATAATTTACAGCAATCTGATTTTCATCACTGATATTATTGTTACATCTTATAGTTTGCACTTGGGACCATCTATCATCACAAATTCATTGTATCAAGTAACAGACTGTACTTGTGAGACATTTATTTGTATGTAGATACTATGTAGTAATACTTCATCCTATAAAGTAAATGAATTCCCGTTTTGGCATATCCTAATGATTGAACATTTGCACAATTGTTCTATTTTCCAATTTTCTAAGTTATTATTATACATTTACCTGTTGTCATCGTTAAAATATTTATGGGATCATTTATTGCTAACTTTATGTGCAAGGACAGAAAAGAACCAAAGCAGATAATATAAGAAAAACGTCCAACGTTTTAACAAAGAAAGAGAACGTGTATTCCTTCATCTTAATATAAGACCGCAAGTTACTGTTTCTGAGAGAAATAAGTAGATTTAATGAAACCATACAATAAACAGTACTTCTGCAAGATTCAGTAGTTCCCTCAATAGTGAAAGATTGAAGGGATGATAAAAGAGAAGAGCTGCAACTAAATTGTAACATTGTTGAGCAATGTCTACGTTGATTTAAGATTATCACATATAGCTCATACCACTTATATATCAGAACATAAACTAGAACTTGAATTGTCATCATCCAACCTCAGAATCAACCATCACTAATCCAGAAAAATTGCTTACTCTTTTGGTTTTGTGGTAAAAACATATATGATACTTTAAAAAAAAGCATATGACTTCTTTTAATTAAAATCCAACTTATTTATCAAGTTCACTTGGGCCGATTCTTTTATCTCTTTTTACAGTTCTAACTTCTAACAGTCTTATTTGTAGTACAACGTTGTACACCCAAGTAGGTCATATTAAACATTTTATATATGATTAAGACTCATAGAAAGGCAAACAGTATCTGTAATAATTGCTCAATTATAGACATGCTGAAACGTAACACTTAAAAGAAATTTAACCCCCAACATCATTAAATCAGATTTAAAAAATCTAGTACATGATAGCATGTGAAATAATTAAGTGTGCATGTGTATCAGAGAAACCCAAAATATCTATCACCATATCTTACAATAATGTACTTTTATCATGTATCTGCTACAAAATATGATAAGTTAAGGTACCACAATGATAATCATGAGATATGCGATTTACTATACTTTTAGAGGGGATGTAATTTAAGGTGCACAATGCATAACGTGAAGGGTGGTATGCATACCTCAGTCTTGTACCGGCTATCTGCTGCAGGTATGTTCAACTGTGCTTTCCAATCTTGAGAGCTACACCCAAAGAATGAACAAGTTATAAACTACATATGACATGATATTTATGCATGCAAAAATAAGATTGTTCAACACATACAACAACAACATACCCAATCCCGCTGGGGCGGGGTATGGGGGAGGTAGAATGTAGACAGATCCTACCCTTACCTCAGGATAAACCCGAGAGTAAGGAGACTGCTTCCAGGAAGACTGCAAGTGTGTGCAGTGAGAGTGCGCAGAAAAGTATAGTGTTAAAGAGAGCAATAACAAGGATAAGCATACAAAAGGCGAAAGGAAAAACAAAGCAAACAAGCAAACAAAGCAGATCGGCAGAAAACCAACAAAGAACATAAAAAGCAAACCCCGCAAGAAACCCAGAAAAGAAAGAGAAAACTAGCATACAAGCATATATAGCAGATAGAAACGAACAAAAAACGTTTCTATTAAGCATTACTTATCCTATCAATCTTTAAAAACGAACAAAGATTGTCCAACACATAATACTTGAAAATAAATAATGTGGGTCAAACAAGACCACACCATGCCACCTTCAAGGATAAGTCAGTGTATAATACATAATAATAAAATCTATAAGAACCAAACCCGCAATGGTTACAAACAGAAAACGTTGCTATTAAGCATTACTAATCTCATAAATTCATCTCAATCAAACAAACGTAAAAACTTGAATTTCACAGTATCCTATCAATCTTTCGACACTAGGGGGTGTTTGTTTGGGCTTATATTGCCGGCTTATGGCTTATTTGGTTTTGGGCTTATTTTGAAACTCTTTGGTTTATATAAGTTTATTACCGCATAATAATAAACTTATATACGCCGAAGAGTTACAAAATAAGCCACAAAAAGTGAGTTTATGAAACATAAGCACAAAACTAAATAAGCTATAACCCGGCGTTATAAGCCGAAACTAACACCCCCTAGCATCATGTCACCCACATTTTACATAACTAACTCTAATACATCAAAAAAAGCATCCTATATTTATACTCTACGGCGCGTAAATCACCATAAAGACCTAACACTAGATAAAAAAAAATTAAAAAAAAAAAAAAGAAAAGAAGAAAGAAACCTTGAATCAACAGTAGTGACAGTTTTCTCAACTTCATTAACATTGGAATTACTCGAAGACGAAGACCCAGTAACAGTATTAGCAGCACCACTATTAGGGTTCAATCTCAGCCACTGTTGCTGCTGCTGTTGTCGTTGCTGATACTGCTGTTGCTGTGGTTGTCTCTGCTGGTACTGTTGATACTGATTAGGGTTTCTTGGTTGTTGTTGATTTTGGTAATTAGGGTTTGTTTGGTACTGATAACCACCACCGCCGCCGCCGCCGCCGCCGGAGGAGTTGGTGTTGTTGTATCCGCCGCGGTTGTTGCCGATGCCGGGAGGGTACCGGCGATTGTTGTTGTTGTTGTTCATTGAGAGATGATTTTGAAAAGTTTTTTTTGTTTTGTTTGTTTTGTTTTGTTTAGATCGAGAGATGTGTGTTTGGGTTTGAAAGCCAAAGGGGAGTGGTTAGAAGTATTATTTAAAGAAAAAATGTTTTCATATCTAAATCCATTTTTATTAATCCAATCTAAAAATAATGGAATCAACTTTTCTAACCTAGTGTTTAAATACCGTTATTTATTATACTAGATGAGTAGTTAACGGGATTTTATAACGGCAGATAGTTGTAGTGATAAAAAAAATTAATAGGTTATAAACGTAAAATATCCCAATTCGACTCGACCGGTTCAGCTGGTTGAACCGGTTTTGATAAAAAAAATGGTCAAATTAAACCAGTTTTTATATTTTCGAAACCTGGTTAGACCCGATGGGTTTGAAGTGACTCGTATCAACCCAGTTTTCGGATATATACACCTTTTTGTATAATTTATGTGGAAGATCAGGTTGACCCGGTGGTCAATTAGAGATCCGATTTTCAAAACATTTATTAAACACTGACACTATTTAAACCGGATGAAAATAAGATAGGTTGTAAAACAAAAATAATTAAAAAAAAATGGATTTTTTCACTTTTCCACTTTGAGTTTTTTCCTTTATATATAGATAGATAAGCTTTGTTTGACTGATTTATACCATTAGCTTTCAAAAACTTAAATTTATTGAAATGGGTTTACAGGAGCGTATGAATTATCAATTATTTAAATTTTTCCTTTAAAATACAATGGATTATCATGCAAAAGCTGAAAATATATCATAATTTAATTTGATTTATGTTTATATGATTTTACATTAATAAGCTTTAGTTCCAACTGATTCGCCAAACGGCTTTATAAAAATATAACCTCCATTTCGTTAAACATACTCTAAGTCTGTGTTTCAGTAGATTCAAATCTCGTGGATGAGTCCGTTAAAAAATCAAAAACTATAACTATTAAAAAAGTAAAATTTTAAAAATCGTCGTCTATAAAAAAGAATTAAAAAAGTAACAATGTTGATAGCGTATTAATATTAGTGACCCAAGCTCACTAAATATACTCATGAATCAAGCCCATTACCAGACTCATCAATAAACACTTGATAGCGGCCCGACTATAATCCCAGGTCACACGGCTCCGTCCCGAGCTTCCGTCCTCGGCCTTGTCACTAGACCACTATCTTGGCCTGATGAAACTCATCAGGTTACTTTGAACGCATAGTACTACTGCTCCTCAACTGTAACTAATGGATAAGATGTACCATATAACATCGTACAGTGGGGATGCTCGACAAGCACCACTTTCTACGAGCCAAGGAAAATAGTCCACCTGTCTCCCTTGTCTACTCTTCAAATGATTAACACATGGCTTCTTCACAGCCGTAGATTATCACATAGGGTTTATCCCTAAATCTTACTCGCCTCTCTATAAATAGAAAGCTTCACACACAACTTCATAAGTTTTTACACACTTGGGCAAATACTGCCTCACACGCAGTCTACAAATGGTCTTTGTTTAAGTGTTACATGAGCATCTTGATCTCAATCAATTCATCGTGTCCTTACTGTTAGAACATGTTTGTCCCAAAATAATATTACGCAATAAAACCAAATGACTTGTGTCTTAATAATACCCTTTATTGTGTAAGAAGCTCTTCAACCAAATAGCTGTGGGTTCAAGTTTTACTTAGGACATGTGAAATATAATTATCGTATTTATTGTGAGTTAGATAGTTGCCTTTCAAAAAAAATTATTACCACAAAAAAAGTATATTATAGCCTAAGTATTGATAATTTAAAAAAAAAAAAAAAACATTCAATGTATATCGTAGTTATTACCACAAAAATAGTATATTGTATTTATTGTGGATTCAATGTATTCTATTAATTACATTCAAAAAAGAAACAAAAATCCTTAAATGCTATGTGACTGAGATGACCAAAATTTATGTATAAATAGCAAAAGAAATACATAAACTATCATAAAAAATAATTAACAAACAAATAAATATTTCAATTTCTTCCCGGTAAAGAGGCAGATGGCATCAATGACAACATTCTTCGTCTTGTTTATTTGCGATTCGGGTATAACAAATCTTTTTTCATTGAGTTATAATAATTTGTGTGCCATTTAGTTTTTTTATGCAAATCTATGACTTTGTACATAAAATCACTTTTTTTATTCATGCCCTGGTTGTAAAAAGTTTTAGAGCATACTTTCTCAAAAGTACCGAAATACGTAACATACTAAATATATTACGTAATATACTTTCTCATAAGTTTGTAAATACGCAAGATACTTTCTCAAAAGTACTGAAATACGTAACATACTAAATATATTACTTATATCGCTAGTTAACTTTCAAATTTTGAACAATATACGTAATGTCACCGGTTAGTAGCAGGTAAACAAGTTACAACTTACACCCTGGATTTTTTATTAATTGTGTTTGTCCACGTGATTTATCTACATGGAAATTAACATATTACTTAAAAAAAGACCGTATATAATAGCTTTCATAAAGGTTTCAAAATTTGATAGAGCAAAGAGATTATATGTTTGACACAACTTTCAAAAGTGAATTATGCATAAACTAAGAAACACATATTGAAATTGGATCCTTGTTGATAGAGGTGGAAATATGAGTGGTTAAGATATAGTTATTAAATAAGTTGGTCATTAGAACATCCAGTAACAAAGAATATAAGAGAAGAAAATTGAAAAACGGCACCATGTATGAAAAGTAAGACCTATGAAAAATAAATAAAAAAAAGTATGTCCACATCGAGATTAAAGTGAATATTGAAAAGTAGTAGAAACCATAATCAAGGAAAGTAAAAGAAACACGAAAGTGATCAAGAATAGTTTTCATTTGTGACGTTTTTCGATCTAGAAAATAATAAAAGTTGGTTACGTTCAATCCTAGACAAGTACATTCCACCGTCCACTCAAGTGATTTTTTTGAAAACTAATAAATAATTCAATAACTTGTAACACAATACTAATGAATCATATATGTCTCCGAAATCCTTTTCAACTTATACAAACAAAATCGTTAACTCATTAAAACACTCTTGGATAATATCCATCTTATTAATTTGACATAACACTTTAACCAATTCTGGATCAGGTATATATGGATAATTTTCAAAGGGATATGCAAATATGAGTATGCAATCTCATTACTTTATTTGTTTTACCATATTGAGCATCAAGGCAAAGGTGGCAAGCTTAAGTGTCATCAAAAGTACAAATATTGACAACTTTATTATTTTTTAAATATCCTTTTACAGCAGTGATTGGATATGGAAATAAAACATTGTTATCTACAAACTTAGTAGGTATCATTTCAACTGATTTGTGATCTCTATGTACCATCTTTGGCATCACCCACTTCTTATTTTTACCAACCAAACCTACCACATCCAACATCATCTCCATATCTTTCTCTCCCACGATCTTTGAAACTTTCTTTTGGTTTTTAGGGCTTCGCCGAAAAAGTGATCAAGAATAATTTGAAGGATGGGGACAGAAAACGAAGAAAGCAAGAAAGATTTAGCTGCAGAAACTGAAATGGAATCAACTCATATTGTAACGCCACCACCAGAACCAAAATCTTACCCGGTTGCAACACCACCAATGGAAAACGAGAAAGCAGAACCACCAATGGAAAACGAGAAAGCAGAACCACCTCGTGCTGATGATAGTAAGCTCCCCTGACACCCTCTCTCATTTACGGAGTTCTTAGATAATCCGGTATAATTCTTACCAGCAGAACTCGTCATATGAATTCTAAAGAGTGTGAATTATTCACCATCATCTCATGAATTATCAGTTTATATATACAAGTTTATGTGATTTGAGAGAAAAGAGTAACTGTTCCTTATATTTTAACCTTTTTTTCCTGTATAATCTAAACATGCTATGATTATACCTACAGATTCTGGACTTGAAATAGTCATTACAGAGAAGAGAATGGCACTTATCAAAGCCTGGGAAGAGAATGAAAAAACAAAGGCAGACAACAAGTACTTATTTTTTCTGAAAACATACCTTAACATACAGTATTAGATATGCCTTTCATGAATCATTTACATGTGTGCAGGGCATACAAAAAGATTTCAGAAATCGGAGCATGGGAGAATACCAAAAGAGCAGCAATGGAAGCTGACCTGAAGCAGATTGAGGTATATGTTTATTTTTCAGTTGTACAAAATTTACATATACATGGAACAAAACATGATAACTTAACACATGGAATTTGTATTATGTGGAAATGGAGCAGGCAGACATCGAAATTGAGAAAGCAAAAGAGAGGGAGAAAATGAAAAACAAGATGGCGGCCGTTCATAAACAAGCTGAAGAAAAACGGGCACTTGTTGAAGCCAAAAAGGGACAAGACATCATCAAGGTGGAGGAAGCAGCTGCAAAGTTCCGTTCTATGGGCACTCTGCCAGGCAGGTTGTTTAAATGCTTCGGCTATTAATTAGCCAAAAACACCAAGAAGAAATATCTCTAGCATACCAAGAGGGCATATACCATCTATGAACTGCCAAAATATATTTTAGCTCATATATTGCTTGTTGAATTTAATTTTTTTGCTTGGCAAAGTGGTTGTATATTTTTATTAGCTATTATGTGTTCAAAATCATGATCGCAAAATATGCATACATACGACTTGATAACAAAGTAAAAAGATTAGCATCAAAGAATATGATATCTCAAATGCACAATCAGAGAAGGGAAAAAAGATAATATTAAAATGATATCCAACAAAAATCTAAAAGTATAAATAAAAATGCTCGGCTGGAGGTCTTTCAGTTCTCTAATTTTTTTTTTCTTTTTTCTTTTTTTTCTTTTTTTTGTTTTTTTCTTTTTTGAGGATACGCAGAAGAAACTACATGCTATTCACCACAATCGCTACATACAGAGCTAGCATATAACGGATTCTAAACTAATAAGAGGAAGAGAGTAATAAAAGAAGAAAGATCCTAACATTTGTCTGTCAATTGGCTTAAATAACTGTTATCCTTCTATTTCTCTATCTGGAAATTCCATGAATCAACTGCTTTCTCTATGTTGACTTCAGGTTTGGGACGATCAAAGATGTTTAACTCTGCATAGTACATTCAAACAAGTAATGTTAGATATGTTTAAGAATGATAAAGTCAGGATACTGAAGCAACATACAGGCTTGACCTTAAAACACTCAGAAAATACACAAGTAGCAATATAGAGTCAATACACATCAAACACAACATTTAATGATTAAACTGTAGCAATTCTGATATCGTTAAAGAAGCCTACATTCGTGAGGGACGCTCTAGTTATTTTCTTTTTCAGATTCCTATTGATTTCCCAGGAGCAAGACTAAACTGTAGAGGTGGCAAATTCGACCAGTTGACTCATATTTCGGTCAATATGATTTATGCTTATCTCCCACAAATCGGATAAATGATTAAGCTAATAGGGAATCGGTAAAACTGGTCAAACACGCTGAAAGTCTATTATTAATGGATACATCTTTCATTGTCTTATTGAAAGGTCAAATTATCTGACGACCCTACAGCACGTCTTGAGAATCGAGTGTGGAGTGTGGTTGTAATACATCGAGTGCGGTGGACTGACGGGAGCACATAAAGAATCTCAATAGGTAGTACAAGACATGCGCTGTAATATTATACTGATACTCTGCCTACAACAACAATTTTACCCATTGTTTCAGAGTGTCATACGCAAAGCATCATTGATATGTTTCCATTAGAGGTGGCACCGTGGCAATTTGTGCCCAAAATCAAAATGGGCAAATTTTTAAAAGATTTGGGCACATTTAGCCCCCTCCTTTTTTTGAAATGGGCACATATTGCCCATTTAAAAGTTAAATGGGCACAAACGGGCACATATTTTTTGAAATGGGCAAATATAAATGAGGTGCACGACAAGGGCAGTTGAGCGTGCATGTAACAAACGTCACTGAACCATTCTAAGACCTTATATCCGGTAGAAGAATGGCATGCTCGTTAACTAGTTGTTAGTTCCAATTTCATGCAACTCGACCAGGTACCGTGCCGTGTTGCTCAAAGTCTCAAACTATAAATTGTCAGAGACCAACTTTTGCATAAACTGGGGTCCTGTTTCAAGATTGATGGTGTGCCTCCTCATATCCTCATCATTAATAACTTCTTTATTTATATCTATTTCTGTATTTATACCTAATAGACCACAACAGTACTCCCTGGTCTAGAAGTCGAAAATCGGCAATAACTTAGAATATTTGGTATTAACAGTAAGACGCCCTTCACACATGCATATTCTTTTTTACAGGTCCCACCCAATAACTAAGGAGAGCACCAATAGTGGTCAATTACTACTAGATGTGAAATAAGGGTGTGGGGCCAACTGTCGATTAGTAAAACGACCTCGTAGTCTCCTAATTTATTTCCCCTAAAGTGGTTTGTTCTGAGGCCTGCCAATTAATTCATTGATCTCTCGGCTACATCCAGGACTCCGGTAGGTATGTCTCTCTTGTGTCTCCTTCTCTCCCTTGTATATTGGGATTATATTGTTAGCAGAATTAAGGCAGTAACACATCAGAAGCATTATCCTTTTGCAAAGAACTGTTCCATTATTTTCTGCTTGCAATCCTAGAAATCTATCAAAGACCTGTTCTTCATAGTCGCACAACATAGTGAATAGTCACTTGTTATCCATCCACTGATAGAATGCAAGTGCTTTGCATTTTAAGCACATTTTGTTAATCCTGTTAGACTAAACAAAAACCATTTAGAGTATTCAACTACCCTATAGTGTCACCACATTCTAAACTGGGAAGCTTCATGTCTCAAATTTTTGGAACATTCATTGGCGTGTTTTCATGTCTAAATGCATGCACGTGTTGGTTGTCATGGTTTCCCTAAAATCAGGCCATAAAGAATCCAGATCCTCCCAAACCAAGGTAGACATACAATAGTCACCCCTGCATTTTCGCCCCGGGTATTCCAACTCTTGTTATCTCTCTCCCAAACATCCCGACCGTCCTACACTCCTGCCCCTCTGACATGCACCACCCTTTACAGACACTGTCGCAACGAAAGCCCAACGACAACAGTTGGCAAGGTGCTCCTCTCAAGATTTCTTCTCCCCCTTGTTTTTGGTCCTGCTCCTGTCACATGCGGTCAACCCAACGATTCTCCATCTTCATTGTTTTCTTTGTCGGTCTCTCAATTTCTCCACAACTACCTTCCCCTTGTTTCGACATATCATTACATTTAACCAAGTCCCCTGTTCCCTTAACTTTCTCAAATGAGTTCGACTTTGTGATGTTACTACCAGTAGAACAGATACTCCACCAGTCCCACTTGCTTGTGGCAGCAAAATCCTTTGCATTGCAAAAATCAGTCACACACGGTCATTTGGTTTTCCCTCAGTAACCAATTTATTAACTTCCTTGGTTCTTCTAAAACTATTTGTTAAGATTGGGACCTAAAAGCAAGATTTTGTCAAAAGCTAGTAACAAGGTTAACCAAATTGATGGTTTGACCCATTTTTGAGGTGTGTCGCTATCTCAAAAGTCAAAATAGATCAACAATCGCGTATATATTTTTTTTCCCTGAATCTTGGGTCGTAACCGCTATCCATAAAACACCATATAGAATCCAATTAATGGAAACTAAATCTAATTTACAGAAATTCAACCTAAACTGATGGGGCTTCTCACAGTATAAACAGCTATCCTTATCTCAAGTCTTAACCATGCCTATCCTAACAGACATCTACTTGCCTCCCTCTCCTGAAGTAAACCTTAAGATGCTTAACAGATTATTATTCTAGTAATGATCATCTGTAAATACTAATCATAATTAACACATTAACTATTTACACAAAAAATATAAAATGGACCAAACAAAAAGGTAAGTGGGACAACCCAACATGTTTTGACCATATGGCCGTTTACCCAAAAGTCCAATTCGATGCCTTTACTAAACTATGGCATACGCGGTATTATGGGCACATTAAATTAAAGTAGTATACCACACATTTGCAATAATTTCTTACCATAACTGACCATTGCAAAGCATATGTCATGGATCACTGGCAATAAATGGCCTGATCAATCTGTGGAGGAATTTGTCTGATTTCAGTTCCGAGCTCCTGCTCAATCCTATACCTGTAAGAGGACACAAACATACATTAGTTTTGTATGCCCAGTGATAGAACTGCAGAGTATATGACATAGCACTTAGAAAATGAGAGTACATACAAGTTAAAGCGGTCTTCGTAGGTTATCAAATTCACAGCTAACCCCAGATGTCCGAACCTTCCAGAACGACCCACCTAGAATCACAACACACATAATTCAGTTCAGATCATTACTACGAATATGTAAATTCTTCAAAAGAAAATGTGACGTTACCCTGTGCAAATAAGTCTCAGCATTCCTCGGAAAATCAAAATTGATGACAACATTGACCGCTTGAATATCTATACCCCTTGTGAATAGATCTGTCATAGGCAAATACCATGTCAACCATTAGAGTCATTCATTGGGTAGCTAAACAGCTATTTTCATTTCTTTCACAAATGCAAATTGCAGTCATAAAATAAAATGAAATATGTAAAAGCATGTAGCAGTGTATACCAGTACAAACAAGATTTCTGCATGCACCATTGCGGAAATCATGGAACACTCTGTTCCTGTGGTCTTGCAACATTTTAGCATGAATGTAAAAGCAAGAATAACCCAATTCCGTAATCTTCTTGGCTAATAGCTCTACCCGGTTCACAGAGTTGCAGAAAATGATGGATTGGTTGATTTGCAACTGTAAATAAGCCATCAAATAAATGAAAGTTGTAGACAGTATATAATGAAGAGAAAGATGTTCTAGTTGCAACAAAATCTAACCTTCGAGAACAGTGTGTTGAGGCAGTGAACCTTCTGCCTTTCTTCTACGAAAGCATAATACTGTGTGATACCTTTAAGAGTAAGCTCGTCCATTAGATTAACAACATATGGTTTTTTCAGGTATCTGTCTTTAAAATCTTTGACAGTAACAGGGAATGTGGCTGAAAACATCAGAATTTGCCGGTTTTCAGGAAGGAAACTGATTAGATGCTCGACAGAAGGCTGAAACTCTGGGGACAACAGCTTATCAGCCTGCAGTATAAGTCAATAAAAAGTCAGATTCAATGTTATGTTATTTCATTGAATAACACACTTTCATTGTGCGAATAGTTGACGAAAAGAAATGATAAAAGATGAAAATGGTATTCACGTTACCTCATCCATAACCAGCATTGTACAATTATCGAGTTTGCAAATTTGTTTTTTGGTTAGATCAAGAATTCTTCCAGGAGTACCAACAAGCAAATGAACAGGTTGATATAGCCGCATAATGTCATCCTTCAAACTCGTTCCTCCAGTGGTGACCATCACTTGAATGTTTAAATGTTTTCCGAGTTCCTTGCAAACTTGAGATGTTTGAAGAGCCAATTCTCTAGTTGGAACTAAAATCACAACTGCATACATACATAATTGACGCCACAAGTTAATAACAAACTCCCACTAACGAAACATAATAAAATCCATAAATATACTGAACAAAAAATATTGAAATCGCTTGTAAGCATCAGACAAGTGTATCTCGTTATGACAAGTTAAAGAATTAATAATAATAACAGGTACAAAAAATAATAATAACCTTGGATGGCATTTTTATCTGTGTCGATCTTCTCAAGAGCTGGTATGCAAAAGGCTGCTGTCTTTCCAGTTCCATTTTTTGCTCTAGCAAGAATATCACTACCAGTCAAAGCAATAGGAATACTCTCTTCCTGTATAGGGGAAGGCCTTTCAAAACCCTTTTCATATATTCCCATAAGTAGCTCCCTTTTCAGAAAGTAGTCCTCGAATTCATTTCCTTTCGTGGCTGTAACATCCTGCGAAGTAACGAATTATAACATAGAAATCAATAAGAATAGAGTTGTTCCAATGGAAATAATTTACAGCAACAAGATTTTCATCATCGATATTATTGTTACATCTTATGTTTTGCCCTTGGGACCATCTATCATCACAAATTCATTGTATCAAGTAACAGACTGTACTTGTGAGACATTTGTATGTAGATACTATGTAGTAATATTTCATCCTATAAAGTAAATGAATTCCCGTTTTGGCATATCCTAATGATTGAACGTTTGCACAATTGTTCTATTTTCAAATTTTCTAAGTTATTATTGTACATTTGCCTTCTGTAATCGTTAGAATATTTATGGGATGGTTTATTATTAACTTTATGTGCAAGGACAGAAAAGAATCAAAGCAGATAATATAAGAAAAAAGTCCGAAGTTTCTAACAGAGCAAGAGAATGTTTATTCCTTCAGCTTGATATAAGACCTCAATTTACTGTTTCTCAGAGAAAATAAGTAGATTTAATGAAACCATACAATAAACAGTACTTCTGCAAGATTCAGTAGTTCCCTCAATAGTGAAAGATTGAAGGGATGATAAAAGAGAAGAGCTGCAACTAAATTGTAACATTGTTGAGCAATGTCTACGTTGATTTAAGATTATCACATATAGCTCATACCACTTATATATCAGAACATAAACTAGAACTTGAATTGTCATCATCCAACCTCAGAATCGACAGTCACTAATCCAGAAAAATTGCTTACTCTTTTGGTTTTGTGGTAAAAACATATATGATACCTTAAAAAAAAGCATAGGACTTCTTTTAATTAAAATCCAACTTATTTATCAAGTTCACTTGGGCCGATTCTTTTATCTCTTTTTACAGTTCTAACTTCTAACAGTCTTATTTGTAGTACAACGTTGTACACCCAAGTAGGTCATATTAAACATTTTATATATGATTAAGACTCATAGAAAGGCAAACAGTATCTGTAATAATTGCTCAATTATATACATGCTGAAACATAACACTTTGAAAAGATTTAACCCCCAACATCATTAACTCAGATTTAAAAAATCTAGTACATGATAGCATGTGAAATAATTAAGTGTGCATGTATATCAGAGAAACCCCAAATATCCATCACCATATCTTACAATAATGTACTTTTATCATGTATCTGCTACAATGATAAGTTAAGGTACCACAATTATAATCATGAGATATGCGATTTACTATACTTTTAGAGGGGATGTATTAATTAAATAGATTTAAGGTGCACATTGCATAACGTGAAGGGTGGTATGCATACCTCAGTCTTGAACCGGCTATCTGCTGCAGGTATGTTCAACTGCGCTTTCCAATCTTGAGAGCTACACCCAAATAATGAATAAGTTATAAACTACATATGACATGATATCTATGCATGCAAAAATAAGATTGTCCAACACATAATACTTGAAAATAAATAATGTGGGTCAAACAAGACCACACCATGCCACCTTCAAGGATAAGTCGGTGTATAATACATAATAATAAAATCTATAAGAACCAAACCCGCAATGGTTACTAATCTCATAAATTCATCTCAATCAAACAAACGTAAAAACTTGAATTTCACAGTATCCTATCAATCTTTCGACACTAGGGGGTGTTTGTTTGGGCTTATATTGCCGGCTTATGGCTTATTTGGTTTTGGGCTTATTTTGAAACTCTTTGGTTTATATAAGTTTATTACCGCATAATAATAAACTTATATACGCCGAAGAGTTACAAAATAAGCCACAAAAAGTGAGTTTACGAAACATAAGCCTCAAAACAAATAAGCTATAAGCCGAAACAAACACCCCCTAGCAACATTTAAAGAGAGTTACTTCTTCTCCTATAAAATACATGTCACCCGCATTTTACATAACTAACTCTAATACATAAAAAAAAGCATCTTATTTATACTTTACGGCGCGTAAATGAACAGAAAGACCTAACATTAGATAAAAGCAATTCGTATAAAAAGATTAAAAAGACAAGAAGGCAAAAAAGAAAGAAACCAACCTCGAATCAACAGTAGTGACAGTTTTCTCAACTTCATTAACATTGGAATTCGAAGAAGACGAAGACCCAGTAACAGTATTAGCAGCACCACTATTAGGGTTCAATCTCAGCCACTGTTGCTGCTGCTGCTGTCGTTGCTGGTACTGCTGTTGCTGTGGTTGTCTCTGCTGGTACTGTTGTTGTTGATACTGATTAGGGTTTCTTGGTTGTTGTTGATTTTGGTAATTAGGGTTTGTTTGGTACTGATAACCACCACCGCCGCCGCCGCCGCCGGAGGAGTTGGTGTTGTTGTATCCGCCGCGGTTGATGCCGGGAGGGTACCGGCGATTGTTGTTGTTGTTGTTGTTGTTGTTCATTGAGAGATGATTTTGAAAAGTTTTTTTTGTTTTGTTTGTTTTGTTTTGTTTAGATCGAGAGTTGTGTGTTTTGGTTTGAAAGGGGAGTGGTTAGAAAGGGTGTTTTTATCTATTATTTTATTTAAAGAAAATGTTTTCACATCTAAAAAAAAAATAATAAAAAGAAAAAAACGTATCTACTAATTATTAAAATATTAAAAAAAATTAAAAATCGTCTTTTATAAAAAAGGAATAACAATACTATGAACTCAAAATGTTGACGCTCAGTTCTCAAGTTTTAAATGAGTAATAGTAAGAGGGAGACAGATTCTCCTTAAACCGAGAAGAGACAACCGTTTATTTTTTTTGTGTTCTTGAGATTGAACCTAAAGAAAAGAAATGAAAAGAAGATTCATGTTCTTTAGTCAGAAAAGAAAAGAAAGTGACAAAATTACATTTTCGCCCCTGTCATGTAACTTATAAAACCAAACTCATTCATGAAAGGAGACCTGCAAACTGATGCTAGAAGATAACATAACTGATCCAAACTTACTGTTAAGACATGCATCCATTTTAGCCTCGGATTACATAAATTGATATCGAAACAAACATATTTGACATCTATTTAGATACATACATAACAAGATATCATTAAACATGTAGCTCAATCGGTGAACGATTGCTTTTCACGTTTATCGTTTAGCATCAAAGTACATCACCAACACATATAATCAGCACAAAATGAACTGCATGTTCTAGAGTTGGTGCACCCAAATTGCCATTACATATTGTCTTTCATAGCAAACAAAACAAGTGTGGTTAACAAGGCTTCTTCATTCATCAAGACCCATCATTTTTTATAGCATTGTCTTCCTAACTGATAGAGGGCAGCCAAAGAGTGCTCAAACATTATCTGGGTGTTCCACGAGAAAAAGATACACATTTGGTATGCAAAAGGTTCCAACCCCATGAGCTCTAGTTCCTGATAGATTTCCCTCTCTGGGTAGACATGTGGACGGAAACTTTTCATTACCTTAAATTAAGTAGATAACAAAATCAGTAATCACATAAATACTAACAACAAAATACTAATAATATGTTTATTGTTAAGAATAATATGTTTATTGTTAAGAATGTCAAATTGCCAATACCTTAGTACTTCTATCTATAGCATCAGAAAGATTTTTCATGACACTCATTATCTTAGACGTAAATGCATCATCCTCTTCCAACTTTCTTTTCCTACTTTTTATTTTGGTTGCATTTGGAATCTTCACTTCTGTATGTGTTGTGGTTGATGTAGCATGAAGACTCTCACCACTATCGATATTTTCGAAACAAACCTCATTAGCTTCTAACAGTTGGTCAAGTTCTTCAACTGTTTCAACTTTGTCCTCATTTATGTAAATTCGGTTTCTTCTTTTTTTCGTTGTTTCAGCACCAACACCTATAGCCGTATCTTTACCAAACAACTAAAGCATCTCATTGTAATGATTAATCGGTTTTGTCCTCCACTTTGCAGCTTCAGGCTTTGCCTATTGAAAAAGAAAAAAAAATAATAAGATTAATACAACATATGTAATGAGCCATATCAGACGGGGAATGCTTCTACAATACATACTTACTATATGTACATCATAACATCATACCTCAATAAGTTTTTCCCAAACCTCGTCTTCTGCCTCAATTAACTTGCTGACCGGGTTCCATGAAAAGTCACTTAACATAACTCCTCGAAAAATATCATAGCAGTGAGAAAAGTTTTCTTTAAGACTTTTTAATCGATTCTTTAGATTTTCTTTTTTTATGTATGCTTTGAATTTCCTTAGCGCATCCACCATGTTGGTGTATGCCTGGGGAGTAAATGTGCCATTGGGTCTGTTCCCATTTTCTTGCTCCTTAATCATTACTTCAATGAACACAACATCCATTTGGATGGTCCAAATAAAAAGCTCCCTTTTTGCGGTTGTTCCATCACTTTGCTTGTTGCTCATTGTTTTACTTTCTGCATAATAATCAAATGTTTTTAACTTAAGTATATCACACAGTAATTAACACATGAACCTGCTTGTACATACATATATATAAACCATGAGACAAAGTAAAAAACAATGCCAAGCCAAGTTAATAATAAGTTTACTATCAACTCAAACATTACAACCAAATAGATGACTGGTTTACAAATTATAATGTAGCAAAAGCCTAATTATCAGTTCCAACAGTAATCAACTAGCCATCTAATTACAATGGTATGCTTGTACTTCTAATAATGGGAAACCTTTTTTTAAGACACCAAAGGCTCGTTCGATAGAGTTTCGTAGTGATGCGTGTCGAAGGTTGAATACTTCTCGTGGATTCTGAGGTGCACGAGTCGAGTACTCTTTCAAATGATACCTAACTCCTCTATAAGGTGCTATGAGTGTAGCTCTATGGGTAGACCTCCATCAACCAAATAAAATTTTCCATCAGGAATAACTAGCTTATCACCTCTAGTTAGTGCATTTTTTAGTATCCTTGAGTCTGATGTCATGCCTTCCCACCCGCTCAATACATATGTGAACTTTAAATCAAATGTACATGCGGCTAAAACATTAATTGTAGGATATCCCATACGCCCAAGATATCTCGGGGCATCCTTACTAGGTACTCTCACACGGACATGTGCTCCATCAATTGCCCCTAAGCAATCCTTAAAAAATAGGTAAAATCTTTGTTTTTCTCGAATTTCTTTCTGGACAATGTCACGAGTAGGTTGTTTAACATATTGATCTTCCAATGATATTACTGCATCTAAAACTCTATGGAAATGCTTACTAGTGGTTGATCCAGATCGATGATAACTCTAAGAGACATACGTTGAGTTGCTCGAAGACCACCATCACTCTCTAATTTTTGACATAATATCCTAAAAGCCCTTTCACTCATACGAATAAGTTGACGACATTTGCCATCTCGTCACGTACTTGTTTTCTGTGCAATATCATATATTGGGTAGGTAAATTAACAGGATTCCTCTTTCTAAGTCTACGATGTGCAATAAGAACCAACAGTAGACAAAGCGAGTGAATTGCGGCTAAATGTTGTGTTCTCGCCATAAGGTATAGGTTATCATCCATTGCAATTCTAGACAGATATCAAAAACAAATTTTAATATCATTGATGAAGGAAAATATAAATACCACATCATTGAAAAAAGACTTATGAAAATATAAGATAAACTCATAAAAGTACATGATTTAATTTGCATATGATAAACTCACAAAATCATACATTACGCTAATGTATTGGTGATATTGTAACTTGCTCAGGATATTTTCTATTACTAAAATACGTAGTAACACATAAAGGTAGAAACTATAAAATATGGAAAAAAAAGTGCAGTCAAGAAATTATGGTGATGAACAAAAGAAATTAATACCTGAAGATGATTAAGATGGATGTGGAAGATGGAAGATGGAAGATAGGTACTTGTGTGGTGTAGAAAAAAAGAAGATAAAGAGTATATGTTAGGTTGGAGGGCATATTAGTAACTACAACTATGATATTTTAGTTCTCTCATATTCTGCCCAAATTTGAGAGGAAGAAGAGGCGCCACTTTTTCCCGCTCACTTCTCTTCTCCTCTTTTCTTTTCTTTCTCAAAAAACTATAGAGAACCCAATATTTTTGTAATTTTCTTTCTTTTCTCTTCTTTTCTCTTATAAAATTTACTCGAGAACGCAGCGTAAAAGTAAAACTTCAAAACCGATGCTAATAGCCTTGTTGTTTACTCTCGCGTACATGTTAAATTGTTTTGAAATAATCTTTACTGCACAAACATATAACCTTCGTGGCAAGTACCAAATAAGTAAGTTGTTGCACAATGGTCTTTACTCAAGATTTAAACATAAATTAGTCGAAGTCAAGAAGAGACGTTGATAATGAAAGCAGGGAGCAACATCAGTGAAGTTCAGGTCACATACATCGTCAAGGAAGTCGAAGATTACTTGAAGACGTACTCACTAACTGATACAGAGTCAGCTAGTATGTAAAAGGAACTGATTCTGAAGGAAGAATGTTCATCATGGGTTGACAATACCTTGACGAACATATGCTCTCTGATCATCCAACGGGCATAGCTCGAAATATCTATTAAGATATTTAGGCAGAACTTTTTGATATTGGAAAAGAGCGAGATAAAGTGCATTTGGATAAAGTCAAAACAAGTACGAGTTGGTGAAAAGACAGTGAACAGTTGGCAGGTTGTTCACTAAAGTAAGGTTATTGGGTTTCAAAGACTAGAAGCATTTAATGGAAGATGTATTTTTTTCACTAAATGTTTGACACGTCCCAACTACCCCACACGTGATATCCTCGTACTCCCCGATACAAAGAGAATATTGGTCAGAGTAAATGCTACCACTTCATATTTAGTGTAAAACTTAAGAAGTGCATTTACTCTCTTTGAACTCACAATTGGAGCTTGATCCTATCAACGACCTCAAGAGTTCACTTGCAAACTTATACTTTGTTTAAGTTTGATTGATCAGAGAGCTATCAGCGACCTTAAAAGTTCACTTGCTAACCAAGATCCATCCATGGTTGTAACTCAATAGAATGTTGATAATGTTGCTGGAAATGCTCCTAATTCGACATTAACAACAATGCAAACATACCAAAGAATGACCTACCATAACTCCTAGATTCAAGGGGGGGGAGAGCTCATGTTGCTCATATCCCTTTACCAAAAGCGGATGATATTCCAAACTGGAAAGATAGGATGATAGTATATCTTGATAGGCTTGAACCCTTTCTTCTTGAAATATTGGAAAATGGTCCATACATTCCAAAGTCCCCTGCATCCACTCCTGAAAACTTTTTGGCTAAGCCACATGATGCGTGGTTTTGCAAACTTGCAAAAGGTTTTACTTCTCAAGGGATCTTGAGAAGCTTGCAATCCCCACCAGGTAGTGTACCTGACCGATGTAGTATAGTGAGTGACAAGTACCGGGGGATTGATCGTTCTCTCGGGGAATAGTGTCGTTAGGATTGAAACTAATCTAACTAGGTCTAGAGGTGAGGGATGATTATTTTTGTATTTTTATATTTTATAGAAAGCAAGTAAAAATCTCGGGTATTGGAAGAGTGGGCGGAATTAGTTGCTAGCCAACTAACCCAAATAGCTACTTATGCAATAAAAATAAAATGACAAGAAAGTAAAATAGTGGGAACTTCTTATATGGAGAAAACGTGTTTACTTAGATTTCCTTACTCCTTAGTTATCTTTTATTGATTAATTGGTTTGTCACAATTGCATGGGTGAAGGGTTGCATTCCTTAATACCATTCGTTGGGCCGTGTACGATCTTCCCCAACTCTATAAGCTTCTATCTCTTCCTATGACGACACGTTTAGTATCCTATCACGGCCTCATTAATAGTCACTTATGCATTTAATACAACCAATAAAACCGTAGTACACATCCGATTACATTTCTTAAGACGTTTAAACAAGTTACCATATAGGAGATTAGCCAGTTTTCTTAAGCCTAACGCTAAAATCAATCACCTACAACAATTAATGACAAACCAACAACCAATAATCAGTAACTAAGTTTCATTAGGTCTAAGCAAACACAAATAAACCTAAGCTAGCATGTTAAAAGAAAGAAAAGCATACAAGTTAATCAAACAACACATAGACATATTGAATGATTAAAGGATGACTTATCTTTAATTAAACATGGAAGAAAGTAGGGGTTTGAAACCCTTACAAAAGCTGCAAATTTGTACTAGGGTTTGTGCCACAAGTTCTCTCCAAAAAGGTTCTCTTTAATGAATGAAAAATCAAAAATATATATAGATTTTACAAACTGACGGCGTCACCTTTTGGGTCGTGACGCCGTCAAGTCGCCGTCCTAGGGTTTCTTGATCGCCTAGATCTACATCTAACGTTGTCTGGTTGTAATATGTTCTGGGCCGTCTCTCTTTGCAATAACACGTGACGGCCTTGGTGAATTATAACATGACGCCGTCACATGTAAACTCCTCAAAATCTTTCTGGCGCGTCAAGTGTAAACTGATTATCCACCTCTTGATCAACAAGTGACGGCGTCACCTTACGAATCTTGACGCCGTCAGGTACTGTTTCCCAGCTTGAATTCTTGACTTTGTCGTTTTCTTCACTTTTTGCTCCAAAAACGTCCAAAATGCTTCCTTTTCCAGAATTCTTCTCCAAAGTACCTAAATTGACAAAAGAAACGATTTAAGGTAATAATTGATTATATTATCACGACCTATGGCTTAAATGACCCCTTAAAAGCGTAACAGATTTCTCCTTATCAAATACCATTACACTTGGGATTTGCTTGTCCTCAAGCAAATGAGCTTTTATTATAATCAAAATACAAGTTAGGGGGTCATTTAAAATTAATATAAAAGTAATTACAACAAATGATCGTTCCTCCTTAATCAAAATAAGCACGGAAATTATACACTAGCACCTCACAATTAGTGTTTGGATACTCTCATCTCTCAGGTGTTATAAACCTATATATCACTAATGGGAATGGAAAAATATCACTTACTACCTGTCATAGCAAATATATTACCATAGGCTTGGTAAAGGATCGAAAACCTCCACCACTTGGCGTAAGCACCTAGGAAAACTATCAAAGAGGTCTTTTCAAGGGTTATAACGTTAGGTGTAGGGATATGAAAAACACGGTTTGTTGGATAAAGGGAGATTTAACTGGTGGCAAGTCAATTATCTTAGTTAATTACATGTAGAATGCGGCGTTGCTAAGCCAAGACTCGAATCAACTTAAGCTAATCATAAACTTACAAAAACTTAAAATAAACATAAAAGGAAACGAGATGGTAGTCCGTATGTTTTTTCTCTTTTCTTTTTCTGTTATTTTTTTCATTTTTCTTGATTTTTCGATTTTTTTTTCATACATTCTTGCCCTACCATCCAAAATAATTCATCAAGGGGGCTTGGTTCTCCTCTTACACTTGAACTTTTACATACTTTACATGTACTATTCTAATGACTCGAATTAAGATAATCAAAACACTTGGAGTACTTTAAAACATTTACGCACATATGGAGGTAATAATTGATGTTCTTCCCCATTACTCCATGACACTAATACTTTACCCATGAGTCTCAATTGTCCCAAAACAATATGTACAAGATATGACTCGACTTAGCAACCATGTAATCGATTAGACAATTAACAAAGCGTTTAAACATATGTTGTAACAATAATGCACTAAATATGAGTGCATACAAGGTGGGCTAAGGCGATTTGGGTGTACATTTGGGGGTGGATTGTAAACAAATTATTCCTTTAAGTAAAATGCTTAAAGTTAGAAACGAAAAAGATAGGCTCTGCGTGGTGTACTAGGGGTATCATGTACTAAAAATGAGTACATCGCAAAGGTGTGGGAGAATTACTTGACCAATGAAGTCAATGTACTTATATAAACAGGCTTAAAACAAGGGTTATCCTAATGCCTCTTATCATGTAGTAAATCCAAACTACACGAATGTAGTCTCACTTGTGGTCTCGGGATGAATCACTAACGCAAGTTCTAGAATCTAAGTACTACCGGTACACTCACAAGCACTAATAATGAATGCTTTTTCCTAAAGATCTAAAGGCGAACCTCACATATTTGGGGTGGAAATTTTTGAGTGGTACGGTTTTTGTGCTAGTCATATAACTCCTATCCATGAGATGCTTATTAAGACTAAAGTTTCGCTCCTATATGTTGCAAAAAAAATTTAAATTTGGTGCTAAAATTACCCTAACAAGTGTTTCTCTTAGTTTTATTACACATCTACTATTAAACAAACAAATATCAAGTGCAATTGTAATCTCTAAGGAATCTTCGTTTACCCCCTTACACTTAAACCGAACATTGTCCCCAATGTTCAATTAAAAGATGTAAATAAAAGAAAATGAAAGAATGAAACAAATACTCCCCTGATTCGTTTGGTGTGGATAATGTAGTGACATGGTTAAATCGTCCTCCAAGAAAATGTGAAAACTCCAAGATTAAAGCAGCGCCAAAAGCTTGGTGTATTGCATGTACATCTTCTTGTCCACTATAACCTGTTAAACCTGAGAAAACAATCACGAAAACCTAGCATAAAATCGGCGGTAAATTCTACATAAAAGTAAATACTAGAAAGCAAGTAAAGATATAATGCTTGTGGAATGAATATTTTGCAGATTCCTGGAGTTTAAAAGTTAAAGATTTTACGAAACTTTACAATTCCGGCAGAAAAACAAAACTTGCAAAATTTTCAGAAAATTATACCTGACGCCGTTAGGTTGTAAATCCTGACGCCGTCAGAATTGATCTGACAGAATTCTTATATTTTGTTTCCAGAAAATTTCTAGAAAAACCTATGCCTTGATTCCTGGAATTCCTGCAAAACATTCATTATGACTCGATACAAGCATTTGACTCAAACAAGTACTAATATGTATGTTAATTTCTCGTTGTTATCGTTAATGTTCAATTCGTTCTTAAAAACAAATTTGGATTTCCCTTACACTTATCATTTGCAAAATACCTTTATATTTAGTTAAGACGAAGTTAAAAACAAAATAAAGCATTTTCACAATTTAATTTGAAACATGAACCATAAACAATATAAATAAAACATGCATACGGAAGCAAATAAAATCAAACAAACAATCAATCAAACAAATAAAGCTTGGGTTGCCTCCCAAGAAGCGCTTTTCTTTATTAACGAGTCTTGTAACTAGACTCAAAGTCACGCTCTACCCCATGTAAGTGAGTTCCTTATCGAGGACATCTTTAGGGTTGAATTTGACTTGAAGTTTCCTATTGGTACGCTCAGTACGGTACGTCCTTTCAAACTTTTCACCATCCGGATTATATAATGTCATCTTTATGTGCCATAACCCATCTCCTTCCTTAGGTGGTTTGTTTCAATTCCATTTTTGCTCATCATTCTCACTTTTCCATGGCAAAACTCCTAGGAAGTCAATCATTTTCCTGAAAACTAGAGGATCTTCAAATGGGTCCAATTCAGTGTCCCTAGCCAAGAGTTGTTCTACCGTATGTGCTCGGTTTACAAATTCCTCTTCTAGGTAAAATGGGCGTTGGGGTCCTATGAAGTCTCTATTAACCCAAGGTCCGTATCTAGATGGTCTCCTATTTATATCTACCCAATGAGGTGTTGGTTCCTCCTCATTATCGTAGCTATGCTTCTTAACATCGTAGACCGACCAAGTTTCTCCTTCTCCTACTACTATCTTAGATTCTTTACAATCAATCATAGCACTAGCGGTCGCTAAAAATCCTCTTCCTACTAACAATGGGCATGTGGTATCACTAACCATATCTAGGACATGAAAGTCTGCTAAAATAGTTAATCTTCCTACGTGAACTACTACATCCTTAATCATTCCAACCGGGTGGGCCACACTTCCATCCGCTAGACCAATTATTACTTCTGTCTCCTCTAACTTTCCTAGCTTAAGAGTGGTGTAAAGAGACAAAGAAATCAAGTTAAGGCTTGATCCAAGATCGGCTAGTGTATCGAAAGCTTTGGAGTTCCCTATCTTACAAGGAGGTAAAACAAATATGCCCGGATCATCTAATTTCTTAGGTAATTTGTTTTGAACGAAAGCAGTCCCACTTTTACCCAACTTAAGTTTCTCTTCATATTTTTCCAAAAGGGCATTGTAGTAAGGAGCACGGGCTAAGACATCAATGACGGGGCGCTCAAGGTGAAGTTCCTTGAATTCATCGTCAAGGTCTTGTGTAGGAGGTGTTTCAACTATGTTATTGACCGATTTAGTGTTAGATTTCTTACTTATGTGGTCTTTTTGAAGAATTTAGGTTTGCTTGAAACATGTGCTCATGGAGTTGAGCGAACAGTATTGTGGACAAAAACTAGGGGACGAAACTGATGAGATGGCGTTAATGTTTAGTTTCGGTTCTTGACCGTGTCGCTCGGGAGTGCTCCCATTTCCCGGTCATTGAGAAATTTCAACAAGGTGTCAATCTTATTTGTCACCTCGCTTTGTTTTTGTTTGAAATCAGCTTCGAACCTAACTATACGAGCTTCTTGAGATGCTATAAAATTGGACATCAATCATTCAAAATTGTTGGTACTACCATAGTTGTTGGAAGGATTGTTATTGAAAGTACGGTTTGAGGATGAACCGTTTGATTGAAAACGATTAGGTGGATTGGAAGAATTGTTTTGGTGCGTGTTTTGGTTTTGTTTTAACCTAAAG
>LBNU01018648.1:0-21951 GCA_014162995.1 Artemisia annua | reverse complement strand
TTTTCTATGGAGCAGATACGGGCTTATCAAGAAGCTCAAAGTGAAGCAGTTGTTAAGAAGCTTCAAGCAGAACTTGATGATGAGTATGAAAAAGACAGACAAGAAGCTGCTGTTCAACCAAAGAAATCAATGACAAAGGCTCAAGAACGAAATTTTTATATGGGCTATTTGAAAGGAAGAGGATACAAGGGTCTGAACAAGTTAAATCACTCACAAATGAAGGAATTATATGATGCTGTCAGAGCTGAATATCAAAGACAAGTAGATAGCATTGTTGGTTATGATACTGTAGAAGGAAGGAAACTAATGGAAGAAAGCAACAAAAGAAAGAGAATGACAACTAGGTCACAGTCATCAAAGAAGTCTAAGCCTACTATAGAGTTAAGGACCAATACTGTTGATGAACTGAGAAATTACTTAAGAGTTGTTGATTTTGAGTTTCCTAAGTCAGAAGAAGTTCCTACTACAAAGTCAAAGATATCTAATTTAGAGGTTATTGAATCAGAAAAAGATGGTGATTATTTTGTTTTCCATAGAAAAGATGAAAGCTTTAGAGCATTCAATCTGCTGGTTGATATATTGCATCTAATAAACAGAGAAGATTTGTTTGATCTACATCAACAAATTCAAGCTTATTTTAAAGATATTCCACTCAATGGAATTGGTGTAGTATTGCTGGGAGATTTGACTACTATGTGGGAAACAGAAGAAACTAGCACAGATGATATTTGGAAAGATCAAGAAGAATGGGAAATTCTAAGCTGGAGATTCTTTTCAAATGCTGGTGTTCATACCTTAGAGCTGGAAGATGGTACAATGATCTACATGCTGGCAGAAAGAAAATATCCTCTTATCAGCACGTTGACTGCTGTAGATGATGCTGAGTCATGGTAATGAGAAGTAAAGAAGAAGATGAAAGCAGCTCTAATGGTGGATTAATTTGTTCATCAATTGGACAATTTTGAAGGATGATCGATTGAAAAATACTGGTAATCGATTTAATTGTATAAATATTTTGAATAAACAAGTACTTTAATTCAAAGTACTGCTGATCAAACAGTTTTCCCAAAGTACTGCTTGCAGCTTATAAAAACCAGTTTAGCAAGATCTTTTGGAATATATAATTATTGTCTGTTCAAAATAATTTTTGAAGCACAAATATATATAAGCAACAAATTAGTTTTTGGAGTAACACATGGTGTTAGTACTTGTACTACACGACAGAATGGTATTCAACTCACCATGTTTAACAGACAAGAAAGAGTTTGACTTCATCATGAGGGTACGGCTCTGATGTGATAATCAAATCCGTTTTTAGTTGACAATTTACTAAAAATTGTATGGTTTCAAGTTTCCAACTCAACATATCTGAAAAAGTGAAGAGGTTGACTAGCCCACAAGAAAATTGGCTTTGTGGTAAAGGCTGTGGAAAATCCATTTATATGGTAATTAGTTCACCATGGTTCAGATCTAACGAACTAACTAGTCCATAAAAGCAAACGGCTTTTGGTAAGAGACTACTCAAATCCGTTGATAGCTGATGATTTGCTAAAAATCATATGGTTATCAATGTACCATGGTTTACTTATAACCTAAACATTGGCTACTCCAGAGTTAATGGCTTTGGTAAAGAGCATCACAAATCCCATTAATTTTCAATGATTCACCTCTCACAGGAGTTAACACACTGGAAGTTGATGAGAATAGTATGAAACTGAATACCTGATTTATGTATAGAATCTTTATTAAGGTTGCTAGATCTAGCTGAGAAATTCAGAGTCTCCGATGTTGCTAGTAAGGACGTTATGTAAAAGTATTAGTTGCTGATTGGATAAGAGATTGCTCAAGTACGTGGTATAATTGGACCCTTGAGATGATGACAAAACTATACCGAGGTATCCGTATTTTTCAAAGAAGAGACCAATCTTGTCATGAAGATAAGGTTAAATAACTTACCACAAAGAAAACTTGAATACCATACAAGTAGAATTTTCAAGTTAGGGAGGATTGTGCATGGGTATTAGCTACTAAGATCAACAGTCACCACTTCCGCTGATATCACCTGCTGGCTTCATTCAGAGCTACTGGCTGAAGTATTAAACAGGGTCAATATGAGCTGCTATGATCAAAAAGTTATCTGACTCCGTTCTGCTAAGCCTCAAGGATAGTATAATAGCTTGAAGATAAACGAAACTTATAGTAGTTGAAGTGGTCCGCCCGGCTGTTTACGATCTGCAGACTATTACTTTGTATGATGCAAGTAGAATCTATTCTATCGATGTTAGAGGTTAGAATAATTCACTTCGCTCCGTTCAAGGGGCTTGAACCTGTAAATTCGCGACCTAGTTGGTTTTTCTCTGGGATTCTTTTTTTTTTTTGTGTCTATAAAAGGATCCTTAGGTTGGCATTTAGAGATAATAGAGTTTCTTACGAATACGATTTAGAGAAGTTAGAAGTTGTCAATCAGTCTGTGCATTCTACAAGCAGATTAAGGTGTTATTATAATAATCAATAAAAGTGTTGGTTAATTTCTTCTTAGCTTTTGTTGAAGTAATTTCCGCATACTTAATTAGAGTAATTCAGTGTTTCATATGTTAGTAGATTAGGATTTTATCCAAGCCTACTAAAACCCTTTAACAGCTATATATATAACGTTTGGTCAGAGTATAACGATCCAACATATATATACATATATATATATATATATATATATATATATTATATATATATAATATATATATATATATAATATATATACTATATATATATATATACTAATATATTCGTACATACCATATATTATTATATTTATATATATATATATATTATATATATATTATAATATATTATATATATATATATATATATATTATAAATATATATATATATATATATATATATATATATATATATATATATAATGATCTACATACATATATATATATATATATATATATAATGTAATATGTATATCATATATATATAGTAGTATGTATATGTATATAATAGCATACGTATATATATATATATATATATTATATTTATATATATATATATATATATAGTATAGTATATATATATATATATATATATATATATATATATATATATATATATATATATATATATATATTTATATCTTCGAGGATAGCACGGGTAAATATGTATCCCCGGGTCGTTTTCCCCAATGAAGGCTGAAAGGAGTTCGTGAGTCGTGAAGTGAATGTGAAGGGGTTTATGGGGAACCCTAAGCTACAATTACCTTTACTAAAAACGCATAAACTAACTAAAAATTACGTAAATGCGCAAGTGAAAAAGTGAAATTAAAGCTAGACTAATCCTACGGGCATGAAAATGGGTTTCCTACGTTCTTAAGAAAGAAAAATATTATTTATTTATTTATTTATTTATTTATTTTTGACTATTTATTAAATTTTTTTATGATTTAAAAACTATTTAAAACTAAATAATAGATAAAAATTAGTAAAGCAAAATAGAAAAATCTGTTTTTTTTTTCAGGAAATTATTTTTTTTTACTAAATAAAACAAGGAAAAATGAGAAAAACTGAAAAGCTATTAAGATAAAGCTACAATAAGCTAACTGATTCTATAAAGCTAATAATGAAAAAGGAAGTTATCTAATTAATTTTGCAACTAGCAACTTGAAAAAGTCCCAAGGGCGATTGGTAATTGGTATGTTGTGTGAGGTGCTGTGAGGAAGAGGTCAGGGGTTCGAATCCCTTGGCCACTTTTTTACAAAACATTTATTTTTGTTATTTTTATTGCAAACACTTAAAGAGCAAATGAAAACAACAACTTTAATTAAAAAAACAACTTTTATTGAAAAGCTAGAAAAAACTCAGATTAAGCAAAAGGGACAAGCAGTTAACTTTTAGGCTTTTAAGAAGATTTTAGAAACTTGAGATGTACCATTAAGCTACCATAAGATAAACCTCAACTTAATAAGTTGCCAAAGATTAAATCTAATCTTAATAAGCTAAAGGATCCTAAAAAAACAATGCAAATGAGCAAATTAATAGAAGTTATAAGAATAAGCATATTCTATCTGTTGAAATGAACAGCCTATAGGGGCATTTTAAAGCTACCTAAAAGCCATCAATAAGCTAATGCTACTTCGCCAAACTTAAACCTAAGCAAGCTTATACTACAACTTATATATAAACCAAAAAATCATGCATTAATAAGCTGTAGATATGAAGAAATGTGGCTGAGAAAAAGGCTAGTTGGGACAGAGATGGAAGGAGCAGGTGTTGGGAATTCTTGCTAAGTGAGAATTCTGCTGATGGAACATGCTGATGGAATCTGCTGAAGAGATAGATTCTGCTGAAGAAGTGTTGCTGCTGAAGACTAAGTTTCAGCATATTTAGTTTCTGCGGATAGAGTTAAACCGCGTATCTTGTAATATAGTTAGGATATGCATGAGTAATATTAGGAAAAGATAATGCATATTGTTTAGAGTTTATAGAATATACGTTTCTTGTGAAATGGTTTAAGGTTAGGGTTCCTTGTCTATAAAAGGAACACAAGTTTATGTTCGATGTACGTTTTTGAAAAACAAGTTTATAAAAGATCCATAGAGGATCAATCGTTCTTAGTATTCTTTGTTCTTGCTTATATTTGTTTTCCGCTTTAAGAATATAAGCTTTGGAGACTTTCTATTAGGGTGTTTGTATTTACATAAACATTGCTAACGATTCAGAGTGCTAGAAGATCTATCAAGGGTCTTAGTTTCAACAAGTGGTATCAGAGCCTCGGGAGAGTCTCTTTGATACTAAGAACATCAACTTTTTATACACTCCCCAACAATACAACCTTACATCATCCCTGAATCTGACACTGAGTCAGATACAACACACAATCAAAACACAACATCCCTTCATCACCTCACTCTCACTAATAGCAATGCAAAATTCCCCTACCTTAAGAAAGAAGAGTATGAACTCTGGGCGATGCAGATGCAGAACTGGATTACCAACATTGATCATAATCTTTGGAAGGTGGTCCTTAAAGGTAACAGCCCAAAGAGGACTGGCACTGACGTAGATGGTAGAATATACTATCTTGATCCTACATCTGCTGAAGAGGTTCTTGCTCTTCAGCGGGAAAATAAAGTGAGAACTATTCTTCTTCAAGCTATACCACCAGATCACCTGGGTGACTTTCAGTTCATGACTGATGCAAAGGATCTCTAGATGGCAATCAAAGCTAGATTTGGTGGGAATGATGAGTCAAGAAGGATGAGGAAGTCGATGCTGAAGCAGCAGTTTCAAGAGTTTCAGATCACTGAGGAAGAGGGTATCCACAAAGGTTATGACAAATTTCATAAGATTCTGAGCTAATTGAATCAGCTGAAGGCCAGGCCAGACAATGAAGATTGAAATGCTAAATTATTAAGATCCTTGCCTCCATCATGGCTTCAAGTAAGCATTGCACTCAAAGCTAAGGGTGGATTGGACATGATGAGTTTTGATGATTTGTACAACAAGCTCAAAACTCTTGAACCAGATGTCAGAAGTCCTATTCGTTCATCTACTCCCACTTACTCAGCTTTTGTCGGCTCCACATCCAATATGGTGCCTCCTAGTTCAAGTCCAATTTAAACTGCATCATCTTCATACACCCCAACCAAATCACCTTCTTCTGGTAGTGTGTTGGAAGATGTACTTCACTCTTTTGTTGCTGATTGTGAATCTCAGCAGCAACTCTCCTATGAGGACTTTGAACAGGTGGATCTATTGGATATGGAAGAAATGAACTTGAAGTGGCAGGTGGCTATGCTCTCATTGAGCATCAAGAGATTTGAAAAAAAGTCTGGGAGGAAGTTTGGTTTCAATGGCAGGGATTCAGCTAGGTTTGATAGAAGGAAGATCAAGTGCTACACTTGTGGTCAAATGGGTCACTTCTCCAGAGAATGCAAGGACAGGAAATCTACTGATGAGGTTAGGTATTCTACCTATCAGCAGAAACAAGGGGAAATTGATACTGCCAAAACTGGATATCCCACAGCATTGATCACTTTGGATGATCATGTTGACTGGAAGGCTCATGAAAGAAGTGATGGTGATAGTGATCAGAGTGAACTGCTGGCAAGCTGTACTTCAGAGGATATTCATGATCAAGTTGCTCTTATGGGCATCTCTCAGGTACATAACTGTGTGTTTGGCTATAGTGTGAAATATAATGAACTTAAAAAATGTATGATGAGTTAAAACCTAAATATAATGAGTGTTATAAAGACCTTGAATCATATAAACATGGTTTAAGGATCGTAGAAAAACAAAAGATTTGGTTTCAGAAGAATCAAGTTGCTTATGAAGAGGAAATAAAAGGGTTAAAACAGGACTTAAAATGTGCTCAAGATGAGTTAATCTATACTAAAAAGGTGAAAGCTAAGTTAGAATCTGATAAACAAGTTATTCAAGAGAAGCTAGATACTGAAATAGCTACACATAAGAAGTGGTTAATATCAGGTGATAATTTAGCTAGTAGTTTGTACGGTTGTCAGGCTGTAAATTCTAGTATAGGATTAGGTTTTCAAAAATATATAGGATTAGAAGCTAGGAATGATAGTCGTAAATCTACACCAGCAGGATTAGCTAACTTTGTTAAAGAAGGCTCTTTACATGCTGTCCCTGGTCCCATTAGAGGTGAACACATGCCCATTGACCTGTCCACCACAATTGACTTTGATGGGTCACATCATCTTTATGGCAAAAAGTCAAGTGACTTAAATGACCCTATTTCTAATTCTGCCGACTTTGTCTCTTGTTCAAACAGTGACAAGTCCTCTGACCAAGGGTCTACTGCCTATACAAGTTGTGATTCAAGTGATAAGTCAGACCTTCCCAAGACCGCACCCAAGCCTTCACCCAAGTCTCCATACAAGCCTCCAAGCGTAGCTGCTGATGAATCCAATTCAAAGACAGTTTCCTCTGAAGACTTGTTATTTAATTCTTTGCAAAACAATAATGTTAATTCTGTCAAAAACAATTCTGTTAATGTTTGTGGTTTGAATGCTTTTAATAGAACATCTTTCACTTTTAATAAATCTTCTAAAAAGAAGAAATGTTTTGTGTGTGGAAGTAAATCTCATTTAATTAAGGATTGTAATTTTCATGAGCAAAGAATGGGTGAATGTGCTAAAAAACCTATACCAATGTGGAAACGTGTTAATGACATACCATCTTATGTTCCACAAGCAACTCAATCTACCAGCAGATACAATTCTGCTGGTACATCAGCATCTGCTGATGCATCAGTTCCTGCTGACAGATCTTTTCCATCATACAGGAGAAGAAAAGTTGCACGACCATTCCCTAGCCCTATTTCTCCTTTCTATCAGGATGGTTATTGGCCTAGTTTTTACCACCCTATGTATATGGGTTGGGGGGTCCCATGGGATACTGCTGTTAAGCCCTCAGCAGGTTGTTCTAGGACTAACAAGGGATCTAACTTTCAAAGAAGATCCAAGAACAATGGTGGATCTTATACATCTACATGGCCTACCTCTTATGATCCACAAGGCAGGCTCAAGTCAGTAATGACTTGAGTCTCCAAAGTGTACTTATAATTTGTATATTCTTTGTTGTTGTTGTAGGATCATCCCTTACTGAGTAAAGAAGTTGGCATAGTAGATAGTGGCTGTTCAAGGAGCATGTCAGGGAACAGAGTAAAGATGATTAATTTTGTACCCATAGAAGGTGGAGACAATGTGACCTTTGGTGGAGGAAATGGTAGAATCACAAGGAGAGGAACTATCAGAACACCCATGCTGGATTTTGAAAATGTACTCTATGTAAAGGAACTGCAGCACTTTAATTTGTTCTCAGTATCACAAATTTCTGATAAAAAGAATAAAGTTTTCTTCTCTGAGAATGAATGTCTTGTACTTAACAAAGACTTCAAACTTCCAGAAGATACACCAATTCTGCTGAGAGTTCCAAGAAGCAATAATTTGTACACATTCAACATGAATGAGGTACAACCTGACAGTAATCTAACATGTATGGTGGCTAAAGCTTCCATGGATGAATCTACCAAATGGCACAGAAGGATGGCTCATGTGAATTTCAAGACCATCAACAAGCTTTCTAAACTTGGTCTTGTTCAAGGGATTTCTTCCAAGGTTTTCACCAATGAGCACAATTGTGTTGCCTGCAACAAAGGAAAGCAACACAGAGCCTCTTACAAAGCCATTACAGCAGTGAGCAATATCACAGAACCACTTCAGTTGCTGCATATGGACCTATTTGGTCCAACTCAAGTAAGAAGTATTGATCATAAGTACTTCTGTTTGGTGATCACTGATGATTATAGCAGGTTTTGCTGGGTATTCTTTTTGAAAACTAAAGATGAAACATCTCCAATTTTAAAAGATTTTATTACCCTAGTTGAAAACCAGCTAAATAAAAAGGTTAAAGGTATAAGGTGTGATAATGGAACAGAGTTCAAAAATGTGGTTTTAATAGACCTTTGTAACTCTAAAGGGATAAAAAGGGACTATAGCAATCCCAGGACCCCACAACAAAATGGGGTTGCTGAGAGGAAGAATAGAACCTTAATAGAGGCAGCAAGATCCATGCTTGCAGACTCTAAGCTACCCACAATGTTCTGGACTGAAGCAGTAAGCACTGCTTGTTATGTTCTGAACAGGGTCTCTATCACAAGACCTCATTCAAAGACACCTTATGAACTTCTCACAGGGAAAGTTCCTTCTGTTCATTACCTAAGACCTTTTGGCTGTCATGTGACCATTTTGAACACTAGTGACCCACTTGGGAAATTTGATGGCAAGGCTGATGAGGGATACATTGTGGGATATTCAGCTCATAGTAAGGCTTATAGGGTATATAACCTGAATGCTAAGAGGATGGAGGAGACTCTTAATCTGAGATACCTAGAAGAAAAACCTAATGTACAAGGTCAAGGTCATGCTTGGTATTTTGACCTGGATTACTTAACTGATTCTTTGGGGTATACTAGATTTGTTGCTAACCAATCTGCAGGTACAAAAGATTCTCCTTCTAACAATGCAGGTGTACTAGATGATGACTCAGAGGATGAGTCTGAATTTGATGAGCTAACCATTGTTGTACCTTCCATTCCTCCTAACCATTTTGCAGGAAATAGTGCAAAAGATACTTCTGAGAAGGATGAAGATGAGTCACACTATGCAGAGGATCTTGCTAAGCTCATGACACAAGAACATGCTGCTACTCAAGAAGCTGAGAAACTTGGTGCACAGATTACTAAAGATGCTGAAGCACTTCTGAGACAATCAGCACAAGCCATCAGTGGAAATCAGGATTCTGCTGACAGTTCTACTGACAGTTCTCCTGTTTCTTCTGATAACATCATTCCTGCTGATGCTCAACATGTTTCTACTCCTATTTCTGCTCGTGCGTCAACAGACTTTGGTGAACCATATACATGATTTCCAAGTCCTACAGATCTTGGTAATCACCAACCCAAAGCTGGCATCTTTACTTCCTCTTCCTATGATAGTGATTTTGAACCAAATGTGACCAATCTTGACAAAACCATTGATGTCAACCCCAATGCTACAAAAAGGATTCACACTAATCATCCAATGGAGAATATACTAGGTGATCCTAAAGATCCTGTTCGAACTAGAAGCACAGTGAAAAAGACAAAGTTTGGAGAAGTTGCTTTTATGTCTTATGTTTCCCAGCAGCAGAGAGACAATCATACAGACTTTCAACACTGTCTGGTTGCTTGTTTTCTCTCCCAAATGGAACCAACCAATGTTCCACAAGCTCTTGCAGATTCTAGTTGGCTTGAGGGAATGCAAGAAGAGATGCAACAATTCAAGAATCAGCAGGTTTGGATATTGGTTCCTTTACCAGATGGGAAGTATGCAATTGGGACAAAATGGATTTTAAAGAATAAAAGAGATGCAAGGGGTATAGTAGTCAAAAACAAGGCAAGATTGGTGGCTCAGGGGTTCAGGAAAGAAGAGGGAATAGATTATGATGAAGTTTTTGCACCTGTTGCTAGAGTTGAGGCCATTAGGATTTTCTTGGCCTATGCATCTTACAAGGGCTTTACTGTGTATCAGATGGATGTCAAAGGTGCATTCTTGTATGGTGAGATTGAAGAAGAAGTTTATGTCACTCAACCCAAAGGTTTTGAAGATCCAGATCACCCTGACTATGTTTATAAGGTGTTCAAAGCTCTTTATGGCTTACATCAGGCACCAAGGGCATAGTATGCTAGGCTCTCAAAGTTTCTGCTGGAGCATGGATACAAGAGAGGTGCCATTGACAAAACACTCTTCCTAAAGAAGGATTCAAGGGATATTATACTTGTGCAAGTTTATGTGGATAACATTATCTTTGGATCTACCAAAGAAGCTTGGTGTAGGGAATTTGAAGAATTAATGAAGGGTGAATTTCAGATGAGTGCCATGGGGGAGCTTACTTTCTTTTTGGGTCTACAGGTTCAGCAGAAACCAGATGGCATATTTATCAGTCAAGATAAATATGTGAGAGACATTTTGAAAAAGTTTGGAATGGAAAGTGTCAGAACTGCCACTACACCTTATGAAGCTCCTAAACCAAAGAGCAACATTGAACCAGATCCAGCTGTGAATGTTCACCTATACAGATCTATGATTGGTTCATTGATGTATTTGACAGCTTCTAGGCCTGACATTACATTTGCGGTGAGTGCTTGTTCAAGGCACCAAGTTACTCCACTTACTTCTCACTTGAATGCAGTCAAAAAGATCTTCAAGTACCTTAAAGGCCCGCCTCATCTAGGTCTTTAGTATCCAAAAGAGTCCCCTTTAAAGTTGGAAGCTTATAGTGATAGTGACTATGCTGGTGCAAATTTAGATAGAAGGTCCACAACTGGAGGTTGCCAATTTCTTGGGAGAAGATTGATTTCTTGGCAATGCAAGAAACAAACTATTGTTGCTACCTCATCTACTGAAGCAGAGTATGTTGCTGCTGCCAATTGTTATGGGCAGGTACTTTGGATACAAAATCAGTTGCTGGATTATGGGTTCAATTTCATGAATACCACCATCTTTATTGATAATCAAAGTACCATATGCATTGTTAAAAATCCAGTTTTTCACAATAGAACAAAGCATATTGAGATAAGACACCACTTTATAAGAGATGCATATGAAAAACATTTGATAAAAGTGGTTAAAATTCACACAGATGATAATGTGGTAGATTTATTGATTAAAGCTTTTGATGGACCTAGGTTTTAACACTTAGTTGTCCACATTGGGATGGTTAACCCTTAAATGCACTGTTTGAGGGGAGGCATAAGCCTCAGGGGAGGCATATGCCTCAGGGGAGGATTGAATGTTGTTGTAAATCTTGTATAATTTTAGATTTCTAACACTAACCATCTAATGTGTTTATAAGCATATTAGTTTGTATGTTTTGCTACTATG
Organism: Artemisia annua; assembly: GCA_014162995.1. NCBI lineage: Eukaryota > Viridiplantae > Streptophyta > Magnoliopsida > Asterales > Asteraceae > Artemisia > Artemisia annua. The sequence continues at coordinate 10,499 of LBNU01018648.1, read as the reverse complement.
TGTCTGTTTTGCAGGATGCAGTTGTGTGTAGTTGAAGAAGTTCATCATGTTTGAAATGTTTTGGAAAAGGTCATGTAAGCCAAAGTTTGTTTCTCCTGATGAAGTCATTATATCTACTGACGAAGGATCAAAGTCATTTTCATTGTTCCTGCTGAAGTAATTACAATTGCTTCTCACTGTTTCTACTAAAAAAGGATCAAAGCTATTTTAATTGTTATTGCTGGAGTAACAACAATTGCTACTAATATATTCTACTGAAGTGGAATATATGAGTTATACATTAGTTCTACTGAAGGGAAATACAAGAAGAGCAAATAACGATTAAAACAAGTTGTTCATTCATTCAAGAAACAAGTTACAGCTTACAAACAACTTCAAAAGTAAATAAGACCATTCCTATACATATTCAACTACACGAATTCTAACTAGTCTATCATCAAAAGTGGTAGATATGCATGTCCAGTACGATGAAGAAGCAGAAGATGAAAATGGAAAGATGGATTGATGAAAACGATGATGAAAGTGCTCAAGAACCTATGAGACTGGTCCCTGGCATCATCACATTTACAACTACTCCACCTTTCCCTTCTCTTTGCCTTCTCCTTTGCCTTCTTGAGCAGGAAGACCAAGAACCACCTCTCTTGATTTTGGAAGTGGAGGGTTAGTCTTCCTAGATCTTCCTTGTGGTCTTTCAGGTGTGGAAGGAGGAAGAAAGGAGGGATCTTCATATTCATCCTCGGAAGATTCCTCATCCGAGGTAAAGAGAAAAGGAGAGACTAGGTCTCTATCTGAAGCAGGATAAGGTACCCAAGGGTTTGGATCGTCAGAAGAATCAGAGCCAGCAGGAATGGGGGCTTGACTTGGTTTCCCCATCTCATGCTTTCTTTTGCTTCCTTGGTTTTTGGTTACTGGATGTGTACTGGGTCGTTTAATGGGTGGAAAATAAGTATTCCAACCATAGCTAGATGATGATGATGATGATGATGAGGAAGAGGTTAGATCGATGATCTCAGGTTTGGATGACATGGTTTTGGATACAATTGAGGGAGAATTGAGAAACTAGGGTTTGATCTTTATTTGGGAATAAGTGATTGATAAGAATTGTGATTTGGGTGGATTTTATAAGCAGAGTCAATGTAATGGGGTAATTAATGCTTAACGGATGGCACAGTGAAACGTTTGATATTTACTGAAGATATTTTACCAACCATTTCTGCTGATTGACTCTAATGATCAGCAGATTGACCATGGATTCTGCTGAAGGGTTAAATTTAAAGTTTGAAATTTAATTTACACGTCAGAATCGGTCAAAGATTTGTTACGATTCTTTTGACTATAACCGTGTAACTTATATTTATACCCTAATTCTCGTATCTTCGCCCAAATTAACTGATTCCCTCTCAAACAAATTTTAAACCCAGTACCTTTCAATCAATTCAGAACAAATACTCAAAACCTCTTCAATGGCGACTCTACAATTCAAGAAGGATCATAACAAAGTTGCATTTTTGGGAAAGTATAAGGGATATGAGGAATATGATCCTATGGTTGAATTTTTGAAGCGTTCCAAGATTCACTTTGCTTTGACACATTCTCCGAATGTGATATATGAATATTTGGTGAGACAATTTTGGGCATCTGCAAAGAAAAGGTCTGACACAGAGATAGTAGCAACGATAGATGAAGCAGAGTATGTGGTGACCGAATCTTTGATTAGGACACAACTGCAGTTGGATGATGAAGATGGTGTCTTTCATTCCAACACTGAAGTTATTCTTGCGGGGTTAAAAGATGCTGGCTACCAAAGCAATGCTACAGACGCATGGTACAAGAATCAATTCTGTCGAGTGTGGAAGTTCTTGGTGCACACACTCCTTCAGTGTATCAGCAACAAAGTAGGAGGATGGGATCAATTCTCTACCCAATTAGGTTATGGTATTGTTTGTCTTTCTAAGGGGTTAACTTATAATTTTCTAAGTTTATTTTTGAAAATATGCTTGAAAATATTCAAAGAAAAACACATAAGTTTTTAATGTACCCTAGATTTTTACAAATAATTTTAGGTATAACAACCCAAGACAGAACATTTTGTCCCATAGGAGCCCGCACTAAGAAAATATTTGCTTCTATGAAAACAAATAGTACAGGAGCATGTCATCCTCTTTTACCAGCCATGTTGCCACAAGGCAATAATGATGCTGGTGAGGGTATTGCTGCTGAGGCTCCACCCTCTCCACACCCTGCTAATGATTGTATTCCATTATCTGCTAGTGTTGCTGCTGATGGTAATCCATCAGTTGCCACTGATGAGGGTCCTTCTAATACTGCTGAAGTAACAAATGTTACTTCTGACCAGCCACCACCATCCACATCACCCAGACCACCAACACCACCTATCTCTATTGCTCCTGATGAGCCTTTTCTTGAGGTTGAGGAGACTCTACAGTCTCTTGATATGCAAGTACCTTTACCTCAGGAACCAGAGAATTCTAGACTGTCCACACCAAGTCCTGAAAGGAATATTTTTGATGAAAGCTTTCCTACTTTTGAGCCTATTTCTCCTGAAAGGCCCAATGATGCTCCCAATACCATTGAGCAATCTGCTGGTGGAGCTGAGGACCCTATTACTCTCACAGCTGTCTTTGAAATGCTTAACAGGAATAATAAGGAGGTTGCTGAGATGAGAAAGGAGCTTAATGATACTAAATCTTCTCTTGTTGATGAAATTGAAGATTTGAAAGCAAAGTTTCAGGGGTTGGAAGCACAGCTTGGACAGGAAAGAAAGAGAAAGTTTGTGGTTGCTTCTGATGATGTTGGATCGATATACTCTAACCAAACTAACTTATTGTAGCTTGTAATACTCTTAGTAACCTTAAGTAATCTCAAGATTACTATGAAACAATGATATACTCTTGTTTAGTACGCGGAATTTACTTTAACAAGTAAGAAGAATAATAACTTTATATATCACTAATAAACCTGCTTTAATGATTACAGATTTACTAAACTCTAACACTTTCTAATCGCTAAGAGAACTTGTGAATTGTATATCTACTAATGACCTTCTAGGGATCCTTTTATAGGCTCAAGGATATCCCTAAGTCGGTTTACAATACTTTACGTACAAGAATACTAATTCCTAATATATCTAATCTTCTAGAATCTTCTAATAATTCTTGTAACTGAACTTCAACAGCAGTCCTTTGATCTTTGACTTTATTACTTTGCATTACTTTGACTTTGAGCACAGCAGTACTTTGACATCATCAGTACTTTGACCCAACAGATGAAGAATAAGAGGAGACACAAGTAGATCCTCTTGATGTATTAGCTGATGTGGCTCAACAAGTTGCTGCTTCTTCTTCTCTTAAAGCTATTCCACAAAAGGAGACAATTAAGTTCAGCAGAAAAAGGAGGAGACAATATTTGGCTCAAGTATCTGTTGAGTCTTCTAAAGTTGTAGATGATTAAGTTCCTGCTGATGCGGATATGGTACCTGTTACTGTTGATCGAGTACAAGCTCAGTCTTTTGCTACACCTTCAGAAGAACCCTCAGTAGTATTTGTTGCTGGGCAAACTTTTGTGCTGGAATCTGAAACTGCTGGTGCTTCTACTCAGGTTGAAGATTCTACTTCACAAGTTTCTTCTGATGCACCTACTGCTGCACCTTATGTGGATTTGTCTCATGATGAGGAGCCATCTACTATTGCTCCTGATGTGCATGTTTCTGCTAAAGGGAAGGAAGTTCTTGTTGAAAAAGAACTTGATCCAGAGTCTATGTCTGCTAAGGAAAGGTCTGAGCAGATAAGAATGCTTAAAGAGTATGAAGATCAGATGAAGAGCAAAGCACTACAAGAAAAGCTTACAGCTCAGTTTACTTTAAATCTGCCTCCTGCAAGACAAAGAGAATTGGATGCACAATCCATTCATTTTACTGATGAGCAGTGGGATACATACACTATGCAAGCTGCATCAAATCCTACTCTTGCTCAGAGTATACTGGGAGCTAATTTTGATAGGGACAATTGTGCTGCTCAAATGGTTGCACTTGGAGATCAGAAGAAGAAGGATGCAGCTGACAAGAGAAAAGCTATTGCAATTCAGAAGGCTAAGGCTAAAAGAGATAAACCACCTACTGAAGCAGAGAGGAGAACTTACATGAGGAATGTGGTTTACAACCAAAGTGTTGCTCTATACACTTCTGGTTTGAAAAAGAAGCAAGTCTGGAATCTGCCTGACTCTGAGTTGCTAAGGCTATATAATGCTATCATGAAGCAAATTACTCCAGTCTCTCAAATTAAAAGGGTAGCTAGTGCTTTGGATGCTCCGGATGCCAAGAGATCCAAGACTGCTGAGACTGTGGATTTAACTGCTGATGTTGTGCATACTGCTGATGGTGTTCAATCTACTGGCAATATATCATCTGCTGAGACTAAGGATGTGTCTTCTATTTCTACTGAGGAAGTCACTGCAAGCCAACCATCAGTGCTTCATGTTCCCCCTGAAGTTTCCATTGTAACAGTTCCTTCTGAAGTCTCTTCTATAGATGCTGATCCTGATTTGCCTTTGAAGAAAAGTACTACCTCCACTTCATCTTCTGCATCTGCTGATAAAGGAGGATCATTTCTTTTTCACTATCGTGAAGTTTTGACTAGAAGAGCTGAGCAAGAAGCTGCTAGAGCTAAAAAGGCTATGGAAGAAATGGATAAGCTGTATCATAAAGGTGTGCATATTTCAATTCCTTCTGATGCTACATCCTCTGTTCCTGCTGAAGATGCCTCTGGTGCATCTGACAAGGTGGATCCTTCTATCTCTATGGGAATTTATGTACTTGGTAGGAGAAAGAAGAGGATGTCCCACAAGAGACATGTTGCCATTAGAAGATCTCTAAGGATATCCAAGAAACAGACTGCTAAGAAGGAGAGATCATCTAAACATGTGGATCTACAGGCTGACAATGCTACCTTTATCAAGAAGGGTTCTCCTACAACTTTTCCAGAGGATTCTTATAGTGTCTTAACAGATTGGAAGGTGACTGATGGCCAGATCAACACCATTTATAGACTGGATAAATCCTCTATGGAGTTTACTTTCTTGAAGGACATACTACATTTGGTGGATAGACAAGACCTGAACACTCTGTATGCCTTTGTGTTGGGAATTACAATTAAGTTGATAAGACAAAACATGTGAAACATGAGGGACTTATGGAGACAAAGGAAGAAACTTGCAAAGAAAGAAAAAGATTACTGCATATCTTTTTATTATTCTAGAATATCCTTTGTAACCCTAGTATCTCTATTATATAAAGAGATACAGGGAATTGGTTTTAATGTACGTACAAAGATGTAAACCAGAAAAGGTGTGTGTGTGTAAACCTAGGCGTAGGGTTTGGGAAAAACGCCTAGGTTAGAGTGTTTGTGTTAAGCCTCAAGGATCATAGATCCCTGTTAGAGTGTAACCGTGCTATTCTTGATCACATAGCATTGAGGCTTATTGTATTGTTAGTGTTAGGAGATGATGACGAAGAAACCTTGTTAGCAATAATAATGATGTTTTGTTTATTCCGCTGCGTATCGTGTTCATTATCATTATTATTGTTTAATCCCTAGATGAGGTCTAAACAACCTCGAGCTAAAACGATCTTAACATGTGGTATCAGAGCCAAGGGGCTCGTGATCGTGGGATTAAACAAGGTTTGGTTTGTCGAAAAAGGAAGAAAACAAAGGAAAATTCGTAACTGGTATCTACTTTAGCAACTCACTGCAGGGCGGTTTTCAAACGGTGATAGCTCCTTCGTTAACCGTTGGATCGGGCTGAAATTTTTACTGTAGCTTCTCTATATATCAAGCTAGATTCTCACTGGAGGGATCTTCAATCCGAGCATTCGTTTGAAAGCTACAGGCTGTCGAAATCTGCTGCAGAGAAAGGGTATGCTATTTGGACTTTTAGGGTTTTTATGCTATTCAACTTCTTTAATTCATGTTTATTTGCATTCAATCATTATGGAAGTTGGATATAACTTGTTTGGTGCCTAAAATTCATAAATGAAAAGCAGTTTGAAAAGGTACAAATCGTTCTTTAGGGTCCCAGAATTTAGGAGTTTATCAAGTTGTTTTCTAAAGAAACCCTAAACCTATATTATTAGCTAACCCTAGTAGATGAAGTTTGATGGTAAGAAAAGTATACATGGATTCTTTAATGCTGCTGTTGCAAGTTGTGTCGATTAGGGGATTGAATTGGATGGAGATCTTCACGTGGTAACTGAGGACAGCTTGTGACGTTATTGGTTAAGGATTTATCAAAGGAAGCAGCACTTAAATATTACCACTGTTACACTAATACGTTACCATGCTAGTTGTTCCTTCCCACTGCGCATGTATCACGTTACCACTGCTATGCTTAATAAGTTCCCACTGCTCGCTTTTCATTTCATTGGTAAAGCTTATTTATCTACTGGTATATACTGTCCAATGGTCTTCCAAAGTTTTGTATATATTACAGATCTTGGATCAATTTTTGAGGATACTAAGTGCATGAAAGTGGTAAGGTCATTGTCATCTCACCTTGGGTTGGCATCATATATTGATTCTTATGAAGTGGTACATATATTTGAGGATCTGAAGTTTTGTAGAAGATATGAAATTTTTGGTTCTCGAATGAGTATTACACACCTGATGATATTCAATGTCATGGGTTACAAGCATGCATGGGCTACAAGCAGTGAGGGAAGACAAGGGTTTTTATTATTGTCGATATTGGACAAAGAAATTTATTCTTGGTTTATTGGTGACCATGAAGTGAGGGGAAGCATGAATATTTATATGGAACAGGTGGTTTCCATCACACAGACCAAACAAAGATACAACACACACACAGGAAAAGAAACGACACACACAAAAGTGTTTTTTTGTTTTTGGCTTATTTTGTTCTCAATGTTTTAATGCTCGTTTTTATTTGATTCAATTTGGTTACGAAGAGGATTATTTATCACCTATTTGAAATGGAAGTGAAATTTCTTAGATGCGTTTTCTTATCATATCTTAAACGGCACCCAATTACATTTAAAGATAACCTTGTTCGTGCTTTATGGTTGTGACGAACGACTTGTCAAAATCTAGTTTTCATAGGTCAAGGGTGGATGGATGAGACCTAGTTAACTATCACTAAAGGAGTTTACATTATAGTGCTCAGTGTCTCATTGAAGATGAGGATTTTGTCAAGGGATTTGCGGTCTACTTATATTTGCTGGTTTATATAAGTTTGGAGTCACGTGGTTAGTACAAGACATAAGACACAAGTTTGGGTTATTCTACTTCTTCATCAAGTTCGTTATATTTGGTTTTCTTCATCGGTGATCATTACATGGAGCTTACATTCGAGAGGATGTTCACATATGGGTTTCAGGGGAAGCTTATTGATTAAAGTTTAACCATCTACATGCATCATTCGAGGTGAAGGTTTTTACAACTGCTAGTTGTTATTACTACTACTAGTTTTGATTTCTTTTGTTTCAAGTTCATTTTTTAGATGGCGGAAAAACTTAATGGTGGGTAATTTTGAAACATTGGAAAGATGAATTGGAAGTATGATAGTGGTTCGTGGGTTGTGAGATCAAGGTTGCTTACATTTGTCCCCTATTTGATGATGACAAAAAGGGGAAGAGAAGATTTACAAGATTGCAGCTTGAAGATCCTAGATGATCATGCATGGTGTAAGGGAAGTCACATGTTTCATGACATATTAACGTTCAGGGGAAGTTCATCTTATTGGTTTTGTCATTATCAACTAGGGGAGATTGTTGGGAATTACAATTAGTTTGATAAGAAACCAACATGTGGAACATGAAGGGACTTTATTATGACAAAGAGGAAACTCAATGTAGAGGAATACATACAGAAAGATGCAATTTACTTTGTTATAGGAAGATATTCTGTATTATTCATTCTTATCTCCTTTGTAAAACCCTAAATGTCCTAATTATATATAAGAAGACTAGGGTACAGGCTTTTATTATTCATGTGTGATCACAATGTAAACATCAACATAAGATGTGTGTGTTGAGGCGTTTTATGGGAAAACGCCTAGGGTATGTTGTTTGATAGCCCAAGGATCTTTGTTCCTTGTTATGTGTTTAGATAACAACGTCCTAGACGATCTGATCAATCTAGGATTGGGGCTGTATTGGTAATTGTATTTAGAGTAAGAGATATGGCGAAGCCTTGTTGATATAACAATGATAATTGATTAATTCTGCTGTGCAATTAATATATTTATCTTGTTTATTTCATGTTTATTTCTATTATCGCTAGATCAAGTCTAAACAACCTGGAGTCCCAAAACGGTCCTAGAATTAATGATGGCACGCTCATAAAGATCCATCCCAAGTGGTATCAAGAGCCAGGATCTGATACTTTGATTAGAAGATCCAGAAGAAGCAGTTTACTTACAAGGAATGATGGCATTCTCCGACTCAGAGGTAGCACTTCAATTATAAGTTGTGCCTAAATCTTGTTCTGCTTTAAAAAGAATATGAAAAACTTAAAAAGAATAGATGAACAGAGGTTAAGCTAAAATCAAACTAGTTATAACTTATGCTAATCCAAAAAGAGGCATAATCAGCTTTTAGAAGCACAGTTAGAACACTATAGGGCTAATGAGAACTAATAACCAATGATGAATAGCTTTCTAAAAGAGATCTAGAATATAAAATTGCTGTTAATGGAGGCTCTTAGAGAAGAATTGAGAGACTTAAAAGCTTAATGATAATGTGCAAGCTTAGTGTAGACACTCTTGAGCACTCTTCTAAAGGAGTGAAAAACAATGATAGACGTGTCAAATCATTAATAAAGCTAAGTCAGGTGTTGGATACAAGTCAGTTCCTCCCACCCAAACAGAGGTGTTCCTTACGCCTCCTGGAATATTGTACGCTAGCACATACAGGTTTAGAAGAGTTTCAAAGAGCCTAAGTTTGAGTATTGGGCGCAAAAGCTACTGAGAGTCCCTAAAATAGAAGAGGATGTTGGAGTGCAAGTGATACTTCTCTGCTAATGAAAGTTGGTCTGAAAATAAGAGTAAAAATAGAAACCATTGTTCGCAAAAGGGTTAAAGAACCCAACTGTTAAATTGAAAACAAGTTAAACATCTAGGTCAACAATTAATTGTTGAGATGTATAGATCTCAAGGAACACAGGACAAAAAGGACTAGGGGAAACAGAGAAACTGGAACAACCTTTAAAGTCCCACAGCTAGGTAGATACATCTTTGTCATGTTTAAGTAAGGCTTGCTTGTTGTGTGGAAGTTTTGATCACTTGAGGCTTAGATGTAGTTAACCATCAAAGAAAATATGATGTAAATTGGGAATTCTAGGGTTATCTGGGTATTCAATGATGCAAGGGTGAAACACAAAAAGTTTTTCAAGAAAGCCTTACCCTAATGTTGAACTACAACATAACTCCAGAGCAGTTATGTTACAGGTCTGGCACCAACTCTTTATACTGCTAGTCAAACAAGAACTGGTTTACCCCCAAAGCAAACTGTTCATGTGCAAAACCAAAATTTTTCAATTATAAGAAGGCAAAAACAAGTTAACAAGGCCTTTTTCAAGAAAACCAGCTTGACGCAGTCAAAACTTTTTTTGGTGCCTAAGGTTTCAACTGCTAAAGGCCAGCAAGTTCACATATTAGGCCAAAAGTTTCTACCTGATAGGCAAAAGAAAAGCTGTTAATGGGTAATCATGGGAAAATTGCATGAAGCTAAGCACAAATGGGTTTTAGGAGACAGCAATAACAGTGCACAAAGCATCTATGGTATTAAAGAAGACACACTTATATTGATGCAAGAAGGGAGAGTCAAGTCAGTAATGGTTGGTTTCCAATTGTTTAGTTGTCTGTTCTAGGTATGGTTTTGTTAGTCATATTCCATGTATTGTTTAATGGAAATATATTGTCTTGTATTTTTTGGGTTTGGACTAACAAGATGCAGGTTGATTAAAGCAATGTTTGGAACTATGAGATTGCTTGATATGTGATTGGACTGTACTGCTGACGATAGAGTTTTGGAGTGTGTAACTGAGACACACAAAAATGGTTTTGATTCACCATGTCTAACCAAAACATAAGATCAAACTATGCCAGAGAGCAACCTACGGCTACTGGTAAAGAGACTTTACAAATCCGTTGATAGGTTGATAGTTTACCAAAACTTATATGGTTATCACTCACCTTGCTCACAGTGAAGAGTTGGCCTAGTCATAGCCAACAACGGCTAATGGATAAAGACATCATCAAATCCGTTGATACTTGGGTAATTGCTCAAAATTATAAGTATTTTTCAAAGGTTTAATGAGCAATACTATTTATACAGCTTGTCTAATTGTATTGGAAAAGGGCTATCACTATTGGTTGGTCAAGTTTAATCTTCACAGAACGAGAATAACATCAATAAGACTCTACCATGGAACACCCAAAAGTGTCTCATCCTTTTGCGATAGGAATAC
>LBNU01018647.1:0-20753 GCA_014162995.1 Artemisia annua | reverse complement strand
TACAGATAGAGGCACCTATTTGTCTCTTAGAAAACGTAGATAACCAAGCATGGTTATGGCATGCTAGATTAGGTCATCTGAACTTTGATGCATTAGACAAGATGACAAGGAAAGGTCTAGTAAATGGAATACCAAGAATAAATCATGCAGGACAAATCTGTGATGCATGTTTATTAGGGAAACACATTAGAACACCATTTCCACACAAAACTAAATTCAGATCAAAGAACCCATTAGACTTGGTATATGGAGATCTATGTGGTCCCATAAGTCCAGCCACACACTCTGGAAAGAAGCTCATCTTCTTATTGATAGATGATTGCACACGGTTCATGTGGGCCTACTTTTCTAACATCGAAAGATCATGCATTTAGCACATTTAAGGAATTTAGACAGAAGATTGAAATGGAGTTGAAGTTGAAATTAAAGATGCTAAGAACAGATAGAGGTGGTGAATTTACATCAAGTGAGTTCACCAAATACTGAAAGGAAAATGGTATAGCAAGACAGTTGACAGCACCATACTCACCACAACAAAACGGGGTAGTGGAGAGAAGAAACAGGACAGTGTTATCAACAACTAGGAGTATGATGAAAGCGATGAAGTTACCCTTAACTTTTTGGGCGGAAGCAGTCAAACACGCCATTTACATACTCAACAGGGTACCAACGAAAGCCCTGGAAGACAAGACACCATATGAAGCCCTCTTGATAGACAATGGCATTTTGAAGTCGTGAACTGGCATTGGCGCATACTGCATAATGTCAGTAGATAAGGGTTAGAACGGATGACGAACCGACTTACCGAGATAATGTTGCAAGATCATCAATGGATGGAAGACTTATTGACTTTGTATGTGTTAACATGAGTCCAAGACTCCTATTGTATTGATGTCTGCCTGTGCTGTATGATGAAGGCTCTATCTTCGCATGGCATTCGAGGCTTTAAAGTATTATGACTAGCAGATAGACGAACGTATATGTCTCTTAGCAAACGTAGAATAACCAAGCATGGTTATGGCATGCTAGATTAGGTCATCTGAACTTGATGCATTAGACAAGATGAGGAATAGGTATAGTAAATGGAAGTACCAAGGGATAGTACATGCAGGACCAATCTGTGATGCAGTTTGTTAGGAAAACAAATTAGAACTACCATTGTCACACAAAGCTAAAATTCAGTATCAATAGACCATTGACGTTAGTATATGGAGATTTTTGTGGTCCCCATAAGTCCCAGTCCACACACTCTGGAAAGAAGATCATCTTCTTATTGATAGATGATTGCACATCGTTTTCTGTGGCCCTACTTTCTTAACTCGAAAGATCAGGCGATTTAGCACATTTAGGAATTTAGACGAAGAGTGAAATGGAGTTGAAGTCGAAGTTAAAAATGGCTAAGACAGATAGAGTGGTGAATTTACATCAATGTATGTTCACCAAGGTATTGTAGGAAAATGGTATAGCACAGACATTGACGCACCATAATCACCACAACAAAATGGAGTAAGTGGAGAGAAAAAATAGGACAGTGTTATCACGACTAGGAGTATGATGAAGCGATTGAAGTTGACCCTTAACTTTTTGGGCGGAAGCGTCAGACACGCCATTTAATCTCTAAACAGGGTACCCTACTGAAAGCACGCTGGAAGATACAGACGACAATATGAAGCAGCTCTACACAAAGGAATCGAATTTGGAATACCTATTAGAATCATTCGGATGCACGCGTAATGAAAGATAACTATGCCTCATTTAATAGAAGTGTATGATGATAGATGCATACACGATGGTTGTATTTAGGAGTAGATGGAAGGATCTAAACGCATGTAGGCTGTATGATCCAGAAGAAGGAATGAAAACAAGTTAGGTAGGGACGTGAAAGTTTTATGAAATAACAATAACCGTGGGAAGTGAGGATATAGTAATGAAGAGGATACCAAGTATACAAGCACATTTTTGGGGCTAAGTTTTGTGGGACGGCGATGTGTGATATAGGAAAACCTTTCAGTCAACATAGAAATACGACGATTGATTTGTATCTCATTTACGGATCCACATCAGACTCAGACTCACCAAATAACCACCGACATACAATTATGTCCCTAAGACTAGAAGAGGAAGAAGAACCTACAAGTTAGCTCATTAGGGAAGCCAGGTCAAAGTTATGGATCATAGACAGTTCGAGAAGAAGAGGGTTGGCAGATATTTATGAAACATGTCAACACGTGAATGCACCTAGTTATTTTCACAGAAGAAAGAACTCGAATTATACAGAAGAAGCATCAAGGATGAGAAATGGATTGAAGCATGAAGATTGAATTGGATTCAATCAAGCAAGAAATAATATCATTGGATCCTTAACTACGTTGCAATGAATCAGAAGGCAATAAGGACTAAATGGGTTTATAAAACAGGAGAGAATGCTAAAGGAAAGATATAAAGTATTACAGGCAAGATTAAGTTGCAAAGGTTATTACAAGAACAAGGAATAGCTTGATGAAGTTGATTTGCCCAGTTGCTAGGATCATGAGACAGTTCGTGCTAATATTGGCACTAGCAGCATATCATTGGGTTGGCAAGTACACCATTTGTAGATGTAAATATCAGCATTTTTACATGGAGATTGAAGAAAGATTGGTCTACGTACACAACCTGAAGGTTTCATAAAGAAGTTGTTAAATTTAGAAAAGTATATAGCTAACTAAAGCTTTGTAATGGCTTAAGACATAGCACCAGACTTGGAATGTGGAATGCTTGATCAACCTTTGAGTATTGGGCTTTAAGAAGTGTAATATCGAACAAGCAGTTTATATCGAATGAGAAGTGAGACTTCTACATCTGGTAGTTGGAGTTTCATGTATTGATTATGATTTGTAATCACGGGCACCCCGAATGAAAGAATAGACTTGTTCAATATCCCAGATGCAAACCAAATTTGAAATGAGTGACTGTAGGGTTACTACTTATTACATTGGGATAGAATTACAGACGGAGGAGAGATTACAATCAAGCAAACATGGATATATATAGATCTTTGAAGGAGACCAAGTATGCGGATAGTAATGTACGTAAGATAACCTATGGATCCCAGGCACTTAAGTTGGTCAGGCGGAAGATGGAAGAATTATGTTGAGCAACTTACTCCGAGTTTAATTGGAAGTTTAAGGTACTTACTGCATACAAGACCGAGATCTTAGTTACTCGGGTCGGACTACTCAGCAGATTTATGCAGACCCGAAGGACATGCACTAAGGCGTATATTACAAGTAATTCCGTAATATATCAAAGGAAAAAGGACATGGAATAATATACAATGAAGGAATGGCGGTCTGCAAGATTTATAGGTTACAGCGAATAGTAGTTATGGGAATCAGCGATCAAGGAAAAAGGAAATTATGGAAATCTGTATTTTACTTTGGATGAGTCACCTATTACTGGAGTACTCAGAATGCATACCTAGCAGTGGCAGCTATCATCTGTTGAGATCAGAATTCATGGCGCTACTTGAGCATGCATGTCAAGCTTTGGTGTTATTTAACGGTTATTCAGTGAATTGATGGATGGCATAGAAAGAGGTATAGACGCTCAGAGTTTGAAACATATCAGCTAATAGAACTTGTGAATGAACAGATATTTCAATGGAAGAAGTAAGCACATAGACATTTGTTTACATTTTATTCGAGAATGTGTAGAGAATGGTCACTAAGCGTGGAGCACTGTTAGTGGGTAGAAACGTACAATGAGCAGACATTATTGATACGATAGTGCCTTACCAGAGACTCAAGTTCGTGCTATGAGCGACAGATGCTCTGGAGTTCAGATTAGGTTCTGTAATGTCAACAATCAAGATTGATGGAGATATGAAGCTGGGTAATACTCGTTTTGTTGCTTCCATAAATAGAACCAAAAGTTGACAGAATGAAACTTAATAACCGAAAGTTAGTAAGTTAGTTAGGAAATGTAAATTCTGTATTTTATGAAAGGGCATGTCGAATGGACTATGACTCTTCGTGAACAGTACACGATGGTTCGAATATGAACATTCGTGATAGTATAAATGATGTGAATATGTACGTTACAAAGTTTAAGACCTGATAATAAAGAGTTATTCAGATTCAGTGTTATTGCAATTTCATATCGTTATCCTTCATTAGGTGACCAACACGTCTCAGCATTTTGTAGAGCTTAGAGACTACATCAATCTTGCTCATAACATCACGCATTTTCGATTCCAAAACCATGTCGCCCTTGCCCTCCTTTTTCTGCTTATCGAGCAAAAGAGCTTCCTGAATGAACTGGTACAAATTCTTCGGAACTTCAAGCTCTGTGGAACCAATAACAAAGACCAAGTTGATCAATAAAGTTGGCAACTTGTGTTATAGCATCAAGATGAAAATGGCCAGAAGAAGAGAAATACATACTTGGTTCCTTCGAAGTCTTGCTTCGAGTTACTTTACCAGTCTCCTGAGAATCACTTTGGGATGGTGCAGGACGTTTCTTGTTGGCCATGACCTAAACGAATGGTCAGATAAATACAAAAATGAAATCGACAAGTAACAATTAATTAATGCTATCATATATTTGGGTTTCCTATAATAGAATCGCCTTGATGAAAACCCCCAAGAGTTGTGTGGCCTCCTTATACACATTTATATTAAATCTTGTTGAAAAAACACTACTGTATGTAATAGGGTTTGCTGGCTTAAAAGAGTGGTGATGTTTTGAAGATTTTTCTTTGTTGTTCTAACTGCCGAAGGGTCGGTCATATAAAGTTCCTCTGTTGGCTTTGCAAGTACTAATCGCGTTTTACAAAGAACAAAATGTCTAAAAATGGTGTCACCCAATTAATTGGGTCTTATAGTGCTTGGATATAGTGAAAGGGTGCAATACTAAGAACAAAAACAGCTGGACCGAGTTATTAGTGGTTGTAAATCGTTAGATAATCAGACTATTCCAAACACTAATGATTTAGACGTTTTATATATGATCTGCAATACAATGTCTGGGAAATAAAGAGGTGAAGCTAAGGTCGTAAAGAATAAATAAACATTATTGATGAAACAAACACCTTTAATCATGATATGTTGAATATAGAAAAGAGGGGAAAAATACAGCAACTATAGTTTGGCGGGATTTGGTTTGCAGTGATGACCTTAAAATCGAAACAATTAGTCATGCACTATTTCTTGTTCATGGGTTTATATACTTTTGAAGGGGAAATAAGCAGCTATTCGATCCTCATATAAATTTTAGAGGGAAAAAGAAAATAATAATAATAATGCGTAACCTTAAAAGATTTAGCACAGCTCTAACAGAAAAAATAAATAAAAAATACATCATGTGTTTGCAACCAAAATTAATTAAATGCTACGAATGATATATAAAAAAAAAAAAAAAANTGCATCTTACTACTGTTAACAAAAACGAAATCGCAAAACCAAAAATCAGTGTCAATCAAATAAGAAGACGAATTGAAATTTATTAGAAGTATATCGGTTCATTGATCATTAACCATAATAGAGTACAATATATACTAATACAAGGAGAGATCTAGAGGTGGGCTTGAGCCATTGCAACATATATCGACCCATTACAACAAATATACGACTAACAAAATTAAGTTAGTTTGATTCGAAAATTGGGATAGAAAGTACGTACCTGCTAGCCATGCGAAACCCTAATCCAAATGGGGGACGTACAATGGTACTTTTTTATTTGGGATCTTTTTTATATGAGAAAGGTTTAATATGTTATTCGGTGTTTGATTTAAACCATAAAAAGATCCCTCAAAAAGAAAAATAATGTAATTTACAAATTTACCCATATCCGAAAAATTAACCACCGACATAACATTTAATTTGGTCTATAAATACATCATGTTAGTCGTTCTCTAATTCAAATCAAACGGCTACATTCTCTTCTTCTTCCATTCATTGTATCTGTAATCAATCGATCAAAACCCTAATCCAAGATCCAACCTTTTCTTAAAAAGATTCATACCCAAAACAAATTCATCAATGAAGATCATTAATTCCATCACCGTGCTGGCTGATTCTCTAAAATCACAAGAACCCTCCGAAATCGACCCACCAAAAGACGATAACAAAAACACCATTAGTACTGCTTCTACTAGTTCTGGAACACAATCATCATCCCTCGATGTGCCACTCGAACTCTCTCTACCACCAATCCCACAAGAAAACAACAACGAAAACACGGCTTCAAGAACTATCACCATATGGAGTAAAGAACATGAGATCACTGTGTTGACATGCATTCTTGAATACTTTGTTGTAAACAGAAAATACCCGTTTGTTGATAACGAAAACATGCAACAGTTTTATCAAGAATGGATTGAATGGCGTGGGGTTTACGTAGACGAAGATGTGTTTTTTAACAAAATGGTTGAATTGCCTGAACGATATCACTTGCACAAACAGATGGTTATTTCGGGTCAGAACGTAGTTGCTTGTATGGAGAGTAAAGATGTGCAGATTTATCAGTTGTCGCATTTGATTTGGGGACAAGAAGATGAAGACGATGATGATGATCAAGAAGATGATCCGGTAATGCGTGGATTCTTAACGGGCGTGTTGAAAGATTAGTATTTGGGTTTTTTGTTTACTGGATTATGAAGCGTTACAAAGAAGTTAACTAGCTAGGGTTTAGGCTAAATTTGTTAAATAGTTGATGGAGGTCAGGGAAAGTCAAAGCTATTGACTTTCGAATTTGTTTGAGTTTATATTTTATGCTGTTAATTAGTTCGTAAATGAAGTTGAGATCTTCGGTTATCAGATCTTGTTAGAGTCTAGCTAGTATTCAGGTATCTTGTTTTTGGATATTACAAGATTGCTCAAGCACTTATTCTTAGGGTTTAGTTGATACGTAAAGTCAAAGTTATTGACTCTTATAATGTTTGGAGGTCATAGTTATTGCTGTTAATTAGTTGATGAAGGTGTTTTAAAGGTTAGTACGCTGGTGGTGTAACTAGGATGTTCGAATTGTATTCTTTTTTAGTTTGATGTACGTACGTTTATGGTTTAATGATGAGGTTTATTTGATTTTCATATCAATTTTGCTTATTTATTTTTGAATTGTGTGTTTGGAAATTTAAGTTAGAAATTTTGAAGCCAAAATAATAATTTGCGGTATTATCTAATGAGTTGAGATCCATGAAGAATCCATACATGTCATAGAACCTATCAACCAATCATAGCCAACCATTTATATTTTCCATTTTTTTTTTCAAAACAACATATCTTGCAAACGGTAAATCTTCAAGCTACAAAAAAAATACCATCGCGACGAGAATTAAATGATCTTTCTATAGATATGCATTGTTATATACTTTCGACGAATTTTTTTTTTCGACGAACTTTTTTTTTTTTTTTTTCCGCCCAGAAAGAATCATATATGATTCGTAAAAATCATATATGATTCGTAAAAAATCATATATGATTCGATTCTTACGAATCATATATGATTCTTACGAATCATATATGATTCGTAAGAATCATATATGATTTGTTAAAAGCGAATCATATATGATTCTTACGAATCATATATGATTTTTCTGGGCGAAAAAAATAAAGTTCATCGAAAAAAAAGTTCGTCGAAAGTATATAACAATGCATATCTATAGAAAGATAATTTAATTCTCGTCGCGATGGTATTTTTTTTGTAGCTTGACGATTTACGGTTTGCGAAATATTTAAGTTTTAAAAAAAGGGTGGAAGTTTATTTTTTTATTTTGATAAAAAAAAAATGAGTGGCTAAGATTGATTGATGGGTTCTATGGTAAAAGTTGGATCTATAAAGAACTTTTGGCATTATCTAATATCTATTTATGTTGAACACAAATAATAATTTGCAGTATTATCTAATATCTATTATGGATGAAAACTTTTTGGACTAAAACATCCTGTTCATTCACAACTTGTACATCTAAAACAGGACCATAATTGCATGTTCATTTAATGTTTAGAACTTGTGTCTAAAGTAGTAAATTAGCCCATTCAATAAATCGATCTCAAATGATGATATCCATAGTTCTATAAATAAACGTTGTTATGATCATCGCCTAAATCTGTTTTTATTTTAGACCATACTAGTTATAATACCCGCGCACGCGCGGTTTTTTTTTTTAAATTTTTTTAAATCATATATTTTTATTTATTAAAAAACAAATAATTTAATCTTTGTTTTATTTGATTTATGATGTTTAATTATAGTTTTTTTTATTATTAAAGATAATTATTTAAAAGTTTTAATCATATTGTTAATTGCTTCTTATCTATATTTTTTGTATTTATCTTCTACTTGTATTATGGATAAATATAAAATGCTACCTAATAAGAAAATAATATTTTTTTTTAAATAATATTATTACTAAATAAGGTATGGTTTAGTTTTTTTGAAATGGAAAAGTCCCTACTTGGGGTTTTGTTTTATTATATAAAAGATATGACCCGCTATGCGCGCGTAGCTGATTTTTAAAGTAGAACTCAACGCAACCCACAAAACCATTACTCGCACTTTCTTAGATATAATTTTCTAGTTGTTACATTCACATATGATTTTTGCTGTTTGTATGTTAATTAGTACGGAGTAGTTGAAGTTCATATTTTTGTGTTGTTATTCGTCGTAAAAGGCTAATTAGTTGATGACGTTATGATATGATATATCTTCCAACACAAGTATTGGGGTTTATGAAGCAGTATTCAGGTTTATTAAGAATTTGGGATTTAATACTTAGTCATTAAAGGGTTACAAAGGTTAATGTTGATGGTGTTTAGTAGAGTCAAAGGGTTTAATTGACTTTGCTTTATATGTTTGAAGTGCACGTTAGAGGGGAAGGTGTGGTGACAAGGGTAAATTACTCATTTGGGGCTCACGGGTGCCACATCATCTCAACACTTCTTCACAACAAACCCCCTCCTCACTCATAACTAACCTTAACTTACTCATTTGGGGCACACCACTTACAACTTTATTTTTTTTATTCATTTTATTAAATAAACTAAATTCATTTCATTAAATTAAAAATACAATACAAGAAAATAAATACATACGAAACGTAAAATAACGATACGGTTAAAATAACAATACGATACGGACATACAAACACATACGCTACGGAAATACAAATACTCACGATACGGAAATACAAACACAAACGATATGGAAATACAAATACAGACGATACAGAACTACAAAAGCCATTAATCCCTATATCTGTTCCATATGGGGCTGTTTCTCAAAATGAACCACACGTTAAGATATTTGAAGCCTTGCCCACCAAAGCGTTCTCTGAAAATGTTCATTGCAGTGTGAAGATGATCATTGAACTCGTCATTACGCTGCACGCTCAAGTAAATACCATTGAATTTTTGACATTCACAGTTCATTCTTGCCCACTTACCCGTTATCTGGCTTTTGTTACGAAAAGGCCGTCAGATTGGTTGTTGAACCTTTCTGTAACCTCATTTCAAAAAACGGATTCGCCATGGAATTCGTGAACGATTTGTCACATGTCGGCTAGCAAGTTTTCTTTTTCAACAGACCAACAATTAGCCATAGTAAAATTGTTTAGAAAGTGAAGTGTGTACAAAATAGTATGTCATGTGATGCTTTATGCCTTTATATAGGGGTGTTTAGAAATTCAAATTTCAAAAACTGAGCGGGATATGTGTAAATTTGAAATTCAAAAAATGGGCGGTTAAACCTTTAAAATTCAAATTCAAAAAAAAAAAATGTGTGCATAAACCTTTAAAAAAACGTGTGGTAAAAACTTTAAAATTCAAATTCAAAAAAAGAGCGGACAAACGTTTAAAATTCAAATTTCAAAAAGAGCGGTATATATTTAAAATTTATATATTTAAAATTCAAATTTCAAACATTTAAAATTCAAATTTCAAAAAAAATAGCGGACAAACGGTCCTATAAATATCCATTCTCAGATGCTCACTTTACACCCACAATTCACACACAAATCATACATAATTTACAAACAATTCATACGAAACAATGTCACACAACACATCACCAGATAATGAATCGTTTTAAAACACACCACCGGAAGATCTTTTCCCCATATTCCCATACGACAATCAACCACAAAACAATCCACCACAAGATCTGTTTCTCGTATTCCCATATGACAATCCACCACAAAACACTCCACCGGAAGTTCTGTTTCCACCGGTAAACAATCTACCGGCAAACAATTCACCCCACTACAATCCACCGGCAAACTATCCACCACAAAACCAACCCAATACATTTGGGTTAACTGATGAAGAACTCTTCGAGCAAGATATGCAAGTCTTGTTACAGGTTCAAGCAGAGGAAGAACGTCAGGCAAGAGCTCGTGAGGCGCGAGCAAAAGCTAAACAGGATCGGTGAAACCGTCGAGCAGAATGGCGATGGAAAATGTGATTAAACCATGTGCCATCGAGTGAGGACGATTCCAGTGCCGACTATTCGAGTGACGAGGGCTATGGCACAGACTGAATCATTTTATTGATTCGTAGTTTATTTTAATCGTAGGTTAATCGTACGTTGTTTAATGTATTTCAATCCCATGTATTATGTATTTTAATTCCGTGTTTAATTAATGTATTTTCATTTCGTTTTTAAAAAACAATTACTCATTTACAGGTTTCCATATTTAAAACATTTTATAAATCATTTACATCTCCAAATATACTTTTAATCTTATATTTACACAAAATAAATACAAGAAAACCAAAAGAAAAGAAAAAAAAAGGACGAGTTGCAGTTGGTTTCAGCTCGTTGTGCAGACGAGCACTTCTTCTACGGCGAACAATGGCGAGCTTCACATGTTGTGGCAACGAGCAACAACGAAGCAACAAGCTTCTCCACGTAGGAGTGGCGAAGCATATTGCGAGCCCACACCTTCCCCTCTTAGTATTGAGAGGTTAATTTGGTGTTCACACTAATAATAATAATAATAATAATAATAATAATAATAGTAATAGTAATAGTAATAGTAATAGTAGTAGTAGTAGTAATAATAATAATAATAATAATAATAATAATAATAATAATAATAATAGTTCAATCTCCACACTTTTTTCTTCACATTTATAAAAAGTGTGTAAAATTTTAATAATTTATTAACACTTAATAGTGTGTAAAATTTGGTTACATTAATAAGTGTGAGAAAATTGTAAAATAATAGATTTTTCTCACTTATAGTTGTCTAAAAAAAAAATTCACACTTTTAAGTGTGAAGAATTATAAGATTTCTCCACACTTTTTAGTATGGAGGTTATTTGTAATACCCAAATTCTCCACACTTCAACTACGCCTATAAGTGTGAACATTTTTTAGATTTCTCTACACTTAAAAGTGTGAACTTTTTTTTTGACACATGAAAAACTTGTTGTTTTACATTTTTTTTTCATACTTATTAGTGTAACCATTTTTTTTATACATTATTAAGTGTTAGTAAATTAATAAAATTTTACACACTTTTTAACAATTTGAAAAAAAAATGTGGAGATTAAACCAATTTTTTGTAGTGTCATGTCCATCTTGATGATTTACTTAATTTTTCTACTGTCTTCTTGATAGCATGTTAACTTGCCCGAAAATGTTACTATTGGTATAGTAGTCGAGAAGAAGAAAGAAAAAGAAAGTGTAATAATTGATTCTTGGTCAACAAGAAAACTTTTCAAATTGTATGGTAAGATGAATACTGGAGGGGGCAAAACCGTAAAGTGTAGGAGTTAAATTACTATTTAATTAAAAAATAAAAATTAAGTTTATATTCCAACAGGTGACTTAGGATCAAATGAGAAGAACTCTTAAAATAAGAAGGATGAGAAATAACTATAACCACATATTAGAGATGCATCAACTTGAATTAGATACATCCCTAATCTTTTAGATGCACCGTAATATATTTTCTAGCTAAAAATTAGATGCATATACATATATTAGATGCATTTTAGCAAGTTAGGAAAATCCTATGTATTTTTCGTCCTCTGCGGGTCAAATTTGTTGCAAGTACTACTTTACGTCATTTTCACTTCAAAATTACGTTTGAAACTAATTGGGATGCATCTAAATGAATAGAGATGCATCTAATTCAAGTCGACGCATCTTAAATATGTGGTTATAGTTATTTCTCATCCTTCTCATTATAAGTTTTCTTCTCACTGGATCCTTACCCTCCAACAGGTTACTAATTACACGTAGATGTTGTGTGTTGAAGTGTATAGCAAAGATATATAACTGACAGATGTTTGGATTACTACTGAAATTGGAAATAGAGAAAACTGTAAAAAATGTCTCTAAATTTTTTGAAAATTGCGATAATTGACTTCAAAATTTTTTTTACGAGAAACGTCCTTAACATTTTATTTTTTTGCGAGTTTTGTCCTTGAACCGTTACTATAGTTGCAAATTCTCGTTTTTGGCTAACGCTCTTTACTAAAACCCGTTAGTCCAAGTCAAACCTCATACGAAATGACTAATCTACTTTTGTCTTCTTCCACACTTTTATTTTCTTTTGCACCACCACACATCCACCATTTACCCTTCATCTTCATCTTCTCCGATAACCAAAATATCACTATAACTATATGATCTTCATTCGATAACCAGTTGTAGAAGCATGACAGAATGAATAAGCTAGCTTAACGAGACGGATTCTAGGCCATGTGTCAATCAAGTAAAATTTACGATATAAATTAAAATGTTTGTTACCATTAGTTGGCATTACTTAGATATATTGAATTAGAGTACAGATAAAATGTTGTGTTCATTTCAATAGTTTTGCACGTTATTTATTGATTTTTTAAATAGTTAATATTGGTTTAGATAAGAGTGTTGATATATATACCTGCAAAGGAGATCCAAAATTAGACCTACTTATTCATATTTTGACAAGTGTAATATATTTATTCTCTCTCATAATTTTTCACCAACCATTTTTTTAAATGCACCAATCAAATTTTTAGGTCTAAGTTTAGGTTCATGTAATACATTTATTCTGATTCAGTATTTCCTTAAATAGATTAAGTTTTTTTTTNTATGAAAGAAAGTCAATTAAATCCTTTGAAACCCCTTAATGACTATAGTGCCAAACCCTAAGTTCTTAATAAACCTGAATACTGCTTCATAAACCCCGATACTCGTGTCGAAAGATATATTATAACGTCTAATTATAAGACACCCAAGATCTATTTAACCTTCATCTACATTCTACTAATTAACCTTTTATAAACTTGAACTACTAATTAACTTTCAAACAGCAAAAATATGAACTTCAAAAAAAGTTATATAAAAGTCAATAACTTTGACTTCCTTTAAACCTCCATCAACTAATCAATCTTTCAAGACTAAACCCTAATACTAATCTTGCAACACGTTGTTTAAGAATTCGGCCATAATCGGATCGTCTTCTTGATCATCGTCATCGTCTTCGTCTTCGTCTTCGTCTTCTCGTCCCCAGATCAAGTGCGACAACTGATAAATCTGCACATCATTACTCTCCATAGAAGCAACTACGTTTTGTCCCGAAATAACCATCTGTTTGTGCAAGTGATATCTTTCAGGCAATTCAATCATCTTGTTAAAAAACACATCTTCATCAACGTAAACCCCACGCCACTCAATCCACACTTCATAAAACCTTTGCATGTTTTCATTATCAACAAACGGGTACTTTCCGTTTACATTGTAGTATTCAAGAATGCATCTCAACACATTGATCTCGTGTTCTTTACTCCATATGGTGATAGTTCTTGAAGCCGTGTTTTCATCGTTGTTTACTTGTGGGATTGGTGGTTGAGGGAGTTCGAGTAGCATGTCATCTTTTATTGATGATGATTCACCAGAAACAGCAGAAGGAACGGTGTTTTTGTTATCATCTTTTGGTGGGTCGATTTCGGAGGGTGGTTGTGATTTTAAAGAATCAGAAAACACAGTGTTCGAATTAATGATCTTCATTGATGGGTTTGTTTTGGGTATGAATCTTTTTTCTAAAAAGGTTGGATCTTGAATTAGGGTTTTTGATCACGGAGATGATGAATGATGAAGAAGAAAATAGATTTGTTTGTGTTAAAAGATGTAGCCGTTTGATTTAAATGAAAGGACCAATATGATGTATTTATAGAACTAGAGGCTTAAATTAATTCCAAATTTAGGTCTAACGACGATGGTTATATATATGCATTTTTTTTAATTATAAACTGATTCGGAAGTATATATAATGTGTTTGGGTTTATGACGCGTGCAGTTATGGAATGTATGCAGCTTAGAAGTTATTTATTGCTTTTATGTATTCAAATAAACTATAACGTGTGGTATTAAACGTGCATTTATGAATAGTGTATTTTTAATACAAACGTGTAATTGTACTACCGTATTTTATTTTTACTTTTATTTTATTTTCATTATTATTATTACTAGTTATAATGCCCGCGCACGCGCGGGGTTTTTTTTTTTTATTTTTTGAATGATATATTTTTATTTATTAAAAAACAAATAATTCAATCTTTAAATTTGTTTTGTTGATATACTATATAAGTAGAAGATAAACACAAAAGATAAAGATAAGATGCAACTAACGGATAAGATTAAACTTTTTAAATGATTATCTTTAATAATAAAAAATTATACTTAAAATAATAATTAAAATATTACTTAATAAGGGAAGGTTGAGTTTTTCAAAATGAAAAAGTCCCCACTTGGGGTTTTGTTTTATTATATAAAAGATTATTATTATTATTTTTACTTCCTCCTATTCCGCCTAAAAGGGTAAAAGTCTCAAGGGGATTCGAACTTGAGGGCCTCCCCTAGCCAAACCTCTCCTCCCCAAGCCCCTAAGGAATCTTGGTGGCCAACTAATCTACCCCAGTTGGTTAATTGTACTACTGTATTAAGGAGGTTAAAATAGTTTGCACGTCAACGGCGACGTTTAAAATCTCTATTGCTAGCTCTGAATTAATAGCAATGTAACACGGAGTGGAAATATAATATAGTAAGTAATACAATAATGGGTAGTGATATCTACAGGTATACTTTTACTTCATACACATAAATTTACACATAAATTTAGTGGGACCATTAGGATCATACAACTAAAACTTATGTGTATGAAGTAAAAGTGTACGTCTAGATATCACTACCATACAATAATAGTGTAAGCAAAATTCAGATTAATCATATATTTTAGATTTATAAATCTTTTCTTTTGATCAGATGTTTATTCGACGAAACCTGACAAGTTTAACTGGAGGGGCCAAATTATAATGTATTTGTTTTAGAAGGGCTAAATGACGTACGTTTTCATTTAACATTCATACTAATAATGCCTACACTAAAAAGTGTAAGAGTTAAAAATGTACTTGCGGCTAAAAATTTTGGACCACGACGACCCCTACCGGTTCCCACTAATTTCCGTCCCTGGCTACAAGAATCAAGGCTTTTGCAAGGACCAAGGCCACATTTTCATTTAACCATGACTTATCGTTCCTAAAAGGTTGTCGCTAAAACACCAAGGCTAGATTTTTTAGCGCCGAGAAGTCAAACAGTTTTCACTGCAACACAAGTTGGATAATGCTACAATAGGAATCCGTTACCGTAGCATTAATGCTCCATGAAAATTTAAATTGCAACGGAATTCTAAATGGGTTAAAAATTGCAACGGTTTTCCAACCAAGAAAAAGCCTTTCTAAAGTAGCAATCGTTTATGCAACGGATCATTTTCCAAAAGTTTTTTTATGGTTTTGTTACAGTAGATATTGCGATAGATAATATTTGGTACGAGATTGCAACGGAATAAATTTGCTAGAAAATTGCAACGGTATAAATTTGCAATAGATTTGCAATGGCATAAAGTAGCAGTAGATGACGTTGTGTAGTAGTGTTTGCGATGATGTTGTGCCAAAGATTTATCGTAAAAAGGGTTAAAAATTACATATTTTAGCTTTCAAGCTACGCATGACTATAACTATATTTCAAAAAATACTTTTAGTCACGATAAGTCATCGCTCAAGGCTTTTATCATTTTCAAACTAATTTTGGCTTAAATAATAAGGAAAAAAAGTAAACTTTAGTGACGACGGGTAAGGTGTAAAATATTTTTTTGACCAAAAGTCTTGCGTTGAAAGTTAAAGTCAACGTATAAAAGATCTTTAGCAACGACATGGTTCGTTCAAAGTCAAAGATAAAAAATCGATTATTTTATCGTTTTGTGGGCCTTTAAAGTAGTGGCTAAAAGTTTACCGTGGTTAATGGCCTCGGTTCTTAAAGCTAGTGTGTAAAGCTAATTGGATACCCAAAATTAAGATCCGATTCACCTCAAAGATAATTTAGGTTAAAGAAAATGTTGTCAGGACAACAACAACAACAACAATAATACCCAATCTCGTCAGAGCGAGGTATATATGGGGGAGGTGAGATCTCACACCTACCCGAGGGTAAAGGAACTACTTCCAGAAAGATATTCGACAAGTGTGTAGGTGCAAGCAAAAGGGCTGATATGAGAGATTTGTGTGAAGAAATAGATACCATGACATAAAATGAAGCATATAGAGCACAAACAAACAAGCAAGCAAAGACACAACCGCATACAAACAAAGAAACATGAGAGCATGCAAGCCAAAAAGAAGGAAAAATTGACTAGGGACACATAACACATAAGATCAAATTCGAGAGAGACAACATAAAAGATAATAAAGAAAAACAGTCAAAATAAACAAAAATAGGCAGTAAAAAAGTTGTCATGAGTGTTGCCAAAAAAAAGTGAGTGGTCTTAAAATTTGTTGGCTTTGGTATAATTAGCAGCTGCATGCAGCTATATATTAGCTAAATTTATAAGAGCTAAAGCTAGATCTATTATTTTCAAATACTATACGTTTGATGAAATGGCTTGAGCTGAAAAGGAAATGACATAAAAGACATAAAATATATAAATACAACACGAGTCATTCCGTTTGATTTGATTTTCACAATTACTTTTGCGATCTTCACCTGAACCACAACATGGTGACGACTAGTAAGAATAAGAGTCAAGATGTCAAAGATAAAAAGCCAGAGGACCAAAACTGTGCATACATAATAAAGTAGAGATTGATATGTAACTTATTGTAACTGGTTAAGTAATTCTGTTTCATTCCTTTCTTTTTAATCATTACAAGAATCAATTTTGAAGCTCATTAACACGCTAATTGGTTATGCTTGGTATCATCACCAATGTCACTATTATTATGCTATAAATCTGCAACAAAAAAAAAGTATTATTATGCTATAAATAGTACTCGTATGTCTTAAAATTATGAACCTCATGTCAACTGGTGACACAAAATCACGTACCTATAACCTTACTCTTAAGTTTGGAATTGACCTTTTGTGTTGTAATAAATATTTTACCACTTGAAACTATTTCTACATGAATATGGTTTGATCATAAAGCAGAACTCTTAGCCATACGCAATACCCGTCACCCGAGTTACGAGATAGTTTCACACCCACAGGATCATCAAATTGGCTTATAATGACCTCTTTGAACATAATCGTAACTAGTCCGCAAAAGTGTTTTTTTTTTTTTTTTTTCAACATATTATTCCTCAAATGTCAGACGCGGATTCAACGCAAAACAGATTAAACCTTGTGATCTAACTAAATTTTGTACGATCAAATTCCAGCAGTATATGTCCATTCTTATTATATGAAAACAAAACTAATATATCTAATCATCAGGAGATAAACGTACATTATAGTACTTACGGAACCATCAAGATATGTACACTAAAAAAACTAAACATATGAATACAAAATAAGCACATTTACTTATATCGATCAATTGACCCTTAATTTGAAAATAAAACCATAAGTTCTTAGCTCATCTACCAGAAAACACTCAAAAAATATAAACAAAGAGTCGATCTTTCGACTTCCTAAACTTCATCAACTGAACTTTAATTTCACAGCTTTATAAACTAAACCCTAGCTACTATATTCTTTAGTAATCTGATGGAGCCTTTTTAAACCCAAATTAAAACACGAAACCGAGTCTTCCAAATCATCTTCTTTTGCCCATATCAAATGCGATAAGCGATAGATTTCGGCATCATAGTAATCCGTAAGTACATTTTCACCAAAAGCTATAATCTTTTTGTTCTGAGAGAATCTTTGAAGCAATTCAATCAATTTGTTAATGAATACATCTTGATCTACATAAACCCCACGCCATGCAATCCAATCTTTATAAAACTTTTGCATGTGACTCTCATTATCAAAAGGGTACTCTCCGATTACATCATAATATTCAAGAATAGCCTTCAAGACAGTTATCTCATGCACCTTTCTCCATGCAGTGATGGTTCTTGATGCGGTATCGTAGTAGTTACTTTCTATCGAGGTTAATGATTGATGTAGTGATGGGTTGACGAAAAGAGTGGATGATTCTCTTGTAGACAAAGTACCAGTACGAGCAGATTCGACGTTGATATTGTCGTTATGAACTTTTGGGCTATATGATCGATAGCGTTTACGTGCTAGGTTGGTGAAAGGAGGGGAAGAGGGTTCTGATATTAAAGAAGCAGCCATGGTGGCATGGATTGATCTTTGTTAATGGGTTTGTATTGGGTATGTATCTATATTTATAAAGGTTGGGTCTTGAATTAGGGTTTTGATGACAGAGATGATGATGATGATGAATCAATGAAGGGTTTCTTTGTATTTAAGATGTGTTACCGTTTGGTTTGAATGAAAGATGTTGTATTTATAGAACTAGAGGCTTAACTTAATTCCAAATTTAGAAGTAATGTGGATGCACTATTTCGTATATTTAGTCAGTCCCAATATTAATATTATTCTATCTTATCATTTTAAAATAATTGCTCAGTACTAAAATTAGTAGGTCGAATGTTTTAAGTTTATTTTAAAATGTAAATGAAAGCATTAGTTATCAAAGGTAAAAATCTTTTTTGATTTTTGCAATAACAGTAGTAAATGTCTTATTTTATTTGCGTTTTGTCAAATCAACAATAATTTTGAAACGAGTGGAGTATCACGTTATAACTTTTTAAAAACGTACACTTTAATTTAAAAAGCTATATAGAATTATCTTACGCAAACGCGTATGCTTAAATATCCCGCCGTAACGCGCGGGGTCCATTTTCCTTTTTTTTTTTTTTTTTTTTTTTACATTTTCTAAACCTTCTCGATTTAGATATTACGGTTGACTTTTAAAAGGTCAACTGATCAAATGGTATATGTGTAAAATTTTCTTGTTTTTGATGTTCAGTACTTGATGATTTGATTTACATGAGTTAGTGTCTTTTGTGTCAATTTTGACTTTAGGAAAGTCAAGATGTTATGGTTTATTGATTTTAGTCTGTAGTGGTATTTGTGTTAAAATTTGACTAAAAGAGTCAAACCAGAACAATAACTGATATAAGAGTTTTAAGTATCAAAGAACTCACAAACGAAAATCAAAAAGGTTTTGTTGGATAAACGTAGAGCTGGAAACCTGACCCGTATTACAATTAACGGGTAGATATGGGTCATTTTTTTCTTATCTCGCGGGCTGAACTGGGCAACCCCTGATGGACACAACAGGTCTAACGGTTCAGGTTAGATGTTGTGATTAAGAAGCTGAAGATCAGCCTTCATGGGCTTTTGATGGTTCATCTTATGGATCATCTTTTTTGTACGATTACGATAGTTAATAAATTTCCACCTCTATTGAATCCATACCAGCAGACATTATCTTCCTCATGTTCTACAAGAATCGTTTAGACAATGTAACCAATTTGTTACGAAACACGCCTTCGCTTACATAAACCTCGCGTCCGTTTGACCCAAATGTTGAAGAAATTTTGCATATCACTTAAAGTATCAAACGGAAAGGTTGTAAAGAGAAAATGAAGAATTTGTAAAATGGATCATTTGGAGAGAAAATGTGAGTTTACAACTTCATGATTAGAAAACTGAAATACAGAGATGTACATTGTCTATATATAGCATACAAGATTCTAGAAGAAACTCTAACTACTATTTACAAGTACTTATTTACATTGAGCTACATTTGATCTGTGCTTGATGATTAAGTGAGTATTTTGGACTTTTGCATTGACTCTTGCTTGCTGTTGACTTATTGCTTTGACTTGTTGTGTGAATGAACTTGATGGAGTATGTTGTTGATTGTTGTACCTTCTTTACCCCCCCCCACAAGTTGGCAGTGTGAATGGATCACAAATGCACAAACTTGCTTTAGACATATAATGCAGAACCTTTTTTTTTTTCTGGTAGCCCTTTAGTTAAGACATCATGCCAGCTTGAAACTTTGTGGGGAATGTAAGGAAAGGTAGATTTGCATGAGCCTTGAATCTTGTCCTGACAAAATGACAATCTATCTCAACTGTGTTTAGTTCTAGCATTGATGCACTGGATGAAGCTAAGGCAATTGCAGAATTCTTATCAACATAGAATTGGGACAGGAGTAGAAATGTTGAGCTGTAGATCTGTAGTAAGCAATTTGAGCCATTAATCTCACAAGTACAGTCTGCAGTGCTCATCTCAGCCTATGTGGATGATCTTGAAACCACAAGTTGCTTTCTTTAGGAAATCCATGAAATAAGACAGTACCCAAGAAAATTGCATACTACCAGTCACTGGATCTTCTTGTTAATGGACATGCAGGCCCCAATTCACTATACAATAAGCTTGAAGATTGAGACGTAGGTAGTTGTTGGAAAAATGTAAACCTT
>LBNU01018643.1:5203-18172 GCA_014162995.1 Artemisia annua | reverse complement strand
GAAATGATCTCAGTAAACCTATGCCTCTAACCCGTTAGTCATAACATGTGCCCCCAAAACGTCGTACCTCTAATCTTATGAAAACATACTCATTGGTCCCTAGAATATGGACAAGAGTACAAAACTTATCATACTATCACTTTCATACCATTCAACATCAATATTAATACTTCCTCAATCTCATAATATAAGTCCACTTTCCTAGTTTTAGTTGTCCAAAAATTAATGTTCACTTTTGATTTCATCCAATCAAAATGTTTGTAAGTGGATGAGAATGAATTTTTATTGGTAAGTATTGTAAGGGTCCCACTTTTCTTAAAATTTGTTTAATATGAAAGTGGACTTGTAATTTGAGACGGAGGGAGTAGTAAAGAAGTGACTAGCTTGACTAAATTCGTACTTAAACTTTTGCCTAAAACTACATGTAAATCATCTATTGATGTTAAGCAACGAGTCACTATCTTATAAAGCAATCAACAAAAGACATGCATGTTTAGGCATAAGTTTAGTAGAGTAATACATTTAGTCATGCAAATTATTTCTCTTAAAGTAAAACAATGAAATTGAGAAAAGTACTTGTTATATATACTACTGCTTAAATATTAACGTTTGTTTTCTCAAAAGCCTTCTTTGATCGGTAGCTAGAAGAATGGTACGTACCACTGATGCAAACTGCCTAAATTATATATATTGGTGTTGTAATACATATTGTTTAATTCAATTGATAATTTGATTAGGTCACATATTTAGTTCATTGATTAAACCGGATTAGACCGGCAGGTTGGCACCCGGGTCATTTAGGTAAAACCCTAGTTAGAAAGCTTCTCCCTTAAGTTTTGTGTTGCGTGGCTTGCTTGAGAAGCCTGAAATTGACACCTAATTATTTATTCCACTTGTCACCTTATGCAACATGGATCACATGATTATTTAAAGGACAAAATACCATTTTGCTAATTAAGGGGATGTTTGAAACCGTGTTTTGTTCCCACTTGTCTAGACTTCCACTTAAAGTAGCTCGTCATTGAGGCAGTACTTAGAATTTTTGAAAAGGTGTTGTACAAAATTTTCAATAAAGAAGTTTTTAGTCAAGTTAAAATTGCACTATAAAGAAAATAACACATATATCGAGGGTTACACATATGAAAAATGACACATTTTGAAAAAAAAAGTACACTGCGTGACCCAAAACTAGGTGTGGCACGGGCCACACCCAGCATCCTTTTTATTTTATTTTTTTTATTATATTTTTTTAATGTATTTCTAATTATATGATCATGGTTGTATGATCAGTTTTTCGAAGTATCTTTATATTTATTATAGATGACATATGGTTTAGGGGTGGACCTAGGGGGTTCCTGGGTTTTTACGGGAACCTAATAGATGCTTTTCGCGTAATGTAGATTTTCGTAAATTTTTTGATTTTTCTAAAATGAACCCGATCTCAAACTTTTGTGTGACATAAATATAACTTAATCCACTAATATGTCAAATAAAAATTATTTAACTTTTTTTTACACTCAGTATTTTTTTTTTTTTTTTTTTGCATCTGAGACTTACTGTTTTGGGTGTCGGTCCAACCTCGTTTGTAGGTTTAGGCCCATAAGATTTATCTAGGTTGTTAATGTCATTTTTGTACTTTTTATAATACGGAGTATTGTCAATAGTAAAGTATAACATACAAGGAATTCTACAATCTAACAATTTTGTATACATAATCATCCTTTAATGATGAAAAAGTAATGTCTTTAGTAAAAAGTGTAATGCAATTGACCCATATAAGAAGTCCACGGTACATGGTTCGAGACAACTTTAACCTACTCAACCAATCAAAACGACATTTAAGAATACTTGTGATATTCAAAACTCAGTTCTAAGATACAAAAAAATCTAATTTACATGTCTTTAAACCTTTTAAGATTCAACAAATTCATATTTTTATTTCAAGAAAACCTCTACTCTAGCTGTCTCCTACTAAATGCAAAGGTCGAAGATCGAGTATGAATATTAAAAGAAAGGACTTGACTCAAGCAAAATTTACTAATAACAATAAATTAAACTGTTCATTTGCAATGATTAAGAGTGTAATTAGTTTTAATCAAGAAAAACTTTGGCCCGGCGTTACGTGAGTATCTCAATCAAACTAAAAATGGTGAGTTCAAGTCATATTTGAAAAATGAAATAGTATTTGTGAGATATGTGGTGTATCTTGTGAAAATTTATCGCTCAAAACTTTTTTCTAATCAAATTAAATATTCTAACAACAACCCAATGGGTGTTGTTTAAGCTTGCCATAATTAATAATGTTTCCAAATATGAACTCACTTGATATTAATACTTACCTTATTAAATTCACTTACCCATGTATTTATAGAAATTATGAGTTCATATTTAGAAACAATGTTATTTAAGGTAAGCTTAAACATCACCCATTGGGTTGTTGTTAGAAAAACCCTATTGAAAATACATATTATTGATAATGGGAGTGTTAAATCACTTGTTAAATTTAGCTCAACAGAGAATGATGTATCAGTACACACCATTTTCTGTTTTTGGAACATATTGTATAAACTAATCAATTCTATCTTAAGTGATAAAAATGAGCCATAAAAAGAAAAATAAAATAAAATAAAAGAAAAATACATTACTAAACTCCTTAATAATTCTTGGTTTCTCTTTATCAATTCCTTTGCAACTAAATTGGTTTTTTCCTATCAAGTTGATATATAATTTAATGATGATACATGTATTCAATATCTTTCGACCTTCATATGAAGGCACTTTGTCGAACTAAGAAAGCAACTCATATGTAATTTCTGATGTAAATGCACATCATTTACATATAAAGACAACAATTTCAAAAATGAAATGTCATTTTTCGACGACTTATTGGTCGATTCATCCATTGTCACATGTCCCATCTAATACGTTGCTTAAAATGAAAAAGTATACTTGAAGATATGAACACACATATGGAAGTTACAGAGTTGGTGTAGTTTTGCTATTCATGAATATTCTACACCTACATATACATATATAGAGCATATATTAACACTATAGTTAAGGTAAATAAGACATGGATGGATAGCTTTGGTCATACTCTAGGTTGACACTGCAGCTCTCTCCTCTATCTACAGTTGCTTCATCTCCACTCTATCTATTTTCCAATTATTTTTTCACATTAGGGTTTTTGAGTGTATTACAAAATTTCATTTCACTATCACTCGATCCGTAGCTTTCTTTTCGGTTTTCTTTAATTCCTTAAACTCCATCGGTCATTAGTGATCGATGGTAACGGACGGATAACCTAATCTGGAAAACGATTCTTGGCTAAGCAATCACTAGTGTTAAAATGTTACATTCCATGTTAATTAAGCAATAGTTGAGGGACATTTTGGTAAAATCATCCTTTAGTAGTTGCAAAGACCCCCTCCAAGACAATATGAAAAAGGATAGAAACCCTTTACTGCATCAAGATTGGTACAACATAACTCAACTTGGCGTCCAAGCAATCTAATTCTTTATGTCTACAAAATACCCATTTCAGTCTTCTTTATACCAAATATATAATCAACTAAAAAGACCCATAAAGTCTTTATCTTTTTTCTCTATATATCTCAGGAGTCATTGAGGTGTTTCTTGATGAAACATTAAGTGTTTCATACAAGGAAAAAAGTAACTAAAAGAGGGATTCTATTCTTTATAACCAACATCAAGAAACCATATAGCATGTTCGAGTTTCGCCTTTTTCACTGATTCAAAACATAAAAGAAGTAGAAGAAGAACAA
This sequence comes from Artemisia annua, assembly GCA_014162995.1. Lineage (NCBI taxonomy): Eukaryota > Viridiplantae > Streptophyta > Magnoliopsida > Asterales > Asteraceae > Artemisia > Artemisia annua. The sequence goes on along the minus strand of LBNU01018643.1, from coordinate 14,387 downwards.
ACTCACAAGAAGCTAGCTTGAGTTGGTTCACAAATCTTGTTCTTTAAAAGAGAGAATTTACTTTTTTGGCTCTTTAAATTCTTATGTACTCCAACCATTTAGAACGTTGCCTTGCTTTATCAGGAATATATTAATCTTTCTTCTCTATTTTCTTTGCTTTGAGGATACACAAATTATCTATTTTGGGATGAGCATGAAACCAAACAAAAACAACAGAAATGACATGGTGTAACGATGAAAGCGATACCCTCCAAAATCTCTCAACTTCTTCAAGAAATCTCAAGAATAGTATCACAAGTTCATGTCCTTCATGTGGACATGACATACAAGTTCAAGCTAAGGTACCAAGTTCAATACTAATTTTGTGTTAATCTATTTTGTTAATATGTGTTTCTATGTCCGATCCGTTGTTTCTTGAACTGATAACGGTACTTAATATGGAATTAGGGTTTGATTCATGATTTACCGGGATTACCAGCTGGAGTAAAGTTCGACCCGACTGATCAAGAAATTCTTGAGCATTTGAAAGCTAAGGTTGGATGTGATGCAGAAGAGCTTCATCCCCTTATCGATGAATTTATTCCAACTATTGAAGGTGAAACTGGAATTTGCTATACTCATCCTGAAAAATTACCTGGTAAGTTTCAATATTTAATTTGTCCTTAAATTTTATAAATAAAACAAAAGAAGCATACGTATGTGTTATTATAAAGTCAAAGATGTATAAAAATCGATCACAAATATATATGTCATCCTGATTCACCGGGTATAAACCCTTTACCCAAAAAAATATATATATCTGTCATCCAAAAAACCTTTCATTTGTGGAAATATTATCAAAAAATATGTTTGTGTGCTCCCCACGCAAAAAAAAATAAATAAAAAAAAAAAAAAAAAAAAAATGTTGTATTATTATTAAAACAGTACATGTGCTCTAGGAAGGTGCTAGAGGCACAAAAACATACTAGTAATACTATTACAAGCTAATAGCGGATCTCGGATTCATTTTGGAATCGATTTTTTCAGCTTATCACTTATTACTCGACGAGTACGTGTGATAAAACCTTTGTCTTCCCTAATACTACTAACATAAAAGCTAGCTGCGAGTTAAAATCGTCACAATAAGTTTTGGCTTTAATTTCAGCTGACATGGTTTTTTGCTAGAAGCAATGGAGTATTGATTACTTAATGTTTTTCAAAATCACTTTAAGACGTATATCAATACATTTTCAACATAGAGATATTGATGTCTTATCTGTATTTTGAATATTTTATCACTTGTTCAAAATTTTATAAAGAAAATTACTGTGAAAAGAACTTGTGATCTTATCACATAAATTAACAATAATTTTCCAAAGTGATAGAAGTTTATATATTCTAGCTGATTTAAGTGACAAGGCTAAGCTGATAGAATTAGTATCTAGTTTTTTATAAGCAGATATTCCAACTAATCAATATCTTAGATATCAAGCCTTATACATATATATATATACACACACAAAGTTGATTTTATAATATGCGTTTATTAACGGAAATGGATGAGGTTTTTCCCTGTTGTGGTTACTTGCAGCCAAATTGATGCATACCCGGCCCGTTTTTTACCCTTTCTCTAGCCACCCCTAAATTTGTATCTAGTGAGGCTTAAACGATGAACTGTGCCTCTTGTGAGAATATCAAGTGTCTAAACATTAATTAGGCCACTTTGATGGTGGTTAATATGTGTTTATGAACTGAAAGCATAATAAGTTAATAACATGATGTAGATAATATATTCTAGTGAGAGCAAATTTCAAAGTAATGCTGACATTATTCAACAAAGATTATTTATGTTGCTATTCACAACCAAGATTTCTAGTCATTGACAACATTGATGATCATGATTCAGGAGTTAGCAATGATGGCCAGATTCGCCATTTCTTTCACCGTCCGTCAAAGGCTTACACCACAGGCACACGAAAGCGAAGAAAGGTACACATGGATGCTGAAAGGGGTGAAACTAGATGGCACAAGACAGGTAAGACTAGGCCAGTCTTGATGTCGGGTTCAGTCCAAGGGTACAAGAAGATACTTGTGCTTTACACGAACTATGGTAGGCAAAAGAAACCCGAGAAAACAAACTGGGTGATGCATCAATACCACCTTGGCAATAATGAGGAAGAAAAAGATGGAGAGATAGTTCTCTCAAAAGTGTTCTACCAAACACAACCAAGAAATTGCGCCTCAGGACTTAAAGAATCATCTTCACTTGCTGAGAAAAACGAGAGGAACCCTAAAACTAGGAACCTGGGCTATACTCAAAATTATAGCGTTGATTGTCCGTTTGTATCATATGACATTGATAGAAGGCAGGTGAATAAGGAAATCTCGTCTCATGTTATTCCAGGTTTTGCTCTACAAGATGATCCGTTGTCACTAATTCATCTATCGACTGGAGCAAGCAAGAAATGAGGAAGAACTCTCACATAACAAAGTGTTAATTAAAATCGTCTAGCTAGTATACAATCATGTTAAGTGTTGAGTATCATAAAGGCCTGTTAATTATCAAGGTTCAAAATTCATATCAGAATAATGTAAAATTTTTAATACTTGAGTTTTTATATATCATAATCGTTTTGAATTATGTGAGCAATTATTTGAGGGTTCTTGCCTTCTTTGTCAAGAGTCAGGACAACGTGACTTGTTATCATAGGGTTTAACTTGTAATTACTAGCTAGCAACCATATAAGATCGATGTGTTTCTATGATTACTGGATATTGGAATGTTGTCTTTTGCATATATTTATTGTGTTCTAGAGAATTAATTGGATGATAGTAGCCCTAATTTGCTTAAATAGTTAAGTAGTTCGTGTTACGCAACGTGTATCATGCCCCCAACTCTCGGTTGAAGAATACAATAGCAGTTAGGTCCGAGTTAGGTGACGCATCGCTTTTTGGTTGTATCATGGCTCTTCATCTGTTTTTCTCTTTCGACAAAACTAGCTTAAGTAGTTAATCAAAAGTATCATATCATATTTTTCTTAAACAATGTACTGAGAAATGTAACTTTTTATAAGAAATGGGCTTACAAACCAGCAAAATGAAGAACAAAAGCTATATATAAAGCCCACATAGTTGGCCCAACCTCATATTTAAAACTTATATATTAGAACCAAACACTTCAGGATGCTAAGAATAAGATACCTTACTCTTGATGTGGTATGACATATGTGCTTAATTATAAACTGTTTGTCAAATGATCAGAAAGACAGTCATTAGAACTTGACTGATAAAATACCTTGCTCTTAATAGAGGAAAGGGAAAAGGCTATTGGCCATGCACCCTGCACCCCATATGTTTTCTACATGTTATGTTTCTAACTTACTTGACATTCTGCAACAAAAGAAGGTGATATGACTTGTTGAAATGAATGTTAGATCTGAGAACTAGTTTTATACTTTTACTGATTTCCCATAATCTGGTCAGTAACGCGTATATGTTACCATTTAGTCACCATAAAGCAAGTCATTATTGAATTTTGGCCATTGCCGTAAAAAAATGACTAGTTATCAACAAGTGGTGAACTATTTGGTAAGTTTGCGAGTCGAAAATATTAGGTCCCACAATGGTGAACTCTTTACATATGTCAAAATGTTTCGAACTCAGTTATGACCACCACGTAACTCATCAGCTAGCATAGTAGCATTCTTGTAGTAGTTGTTAAAATAGACCAAAAGAAAAAGGAATACAACTATTTAGTACTACCCATCCCTTTCTCTGTATGTAGCGACGAACCAGTGACCATGACTACTTGTTGAATGATGATATCAAGATATTTTCCTAGTCACTTAAAGCTAGTCACTAGAAATGATTTTTCTTGGAGTGATGCACTGATGCATGATACCACCAGGCCGTGACATGTAACAAAAAAATTTCTATATATAACATCATCCAATGTATAAAGACACCAAGATATTTCAGAGTTATTTTTAAATATTATAATGAAAATATCAAAGATAATGACTGGTCACTAGAACTCCAAAATTCCGCAACGACTTCGTCACACTGTCACATACACTCCCCTAGTGACGTGCATTGCGTCACTCAAAGTCACTTTATATAGAGTATACACACTCACTACTACTCTCCACTCACTAAAACTCACTAGGCCATGCAGACTTCAGGGGTCAGTAAAGAGTCACTCCTAGTGACCAAATTAGTGACAGAAAATGCAGTAATGGTGTTTGGACAACATGGGTGTTGCATGTGTCATGTTGTGAAGCATTTGCTATTAGGGTTAGGTGTTAACCCTACTATTTCAACTGTTGATGATAGTGACGTGGCAGAATTAAGGCGAATGTCCGGTGAGGAGATGGTGGAGTTGCCGGTGGTGTATATTGGTGGGAAGTTTTTTGGTGGAATGGAAAGGTTAATAGCGACACATGTTACTGGTGAACTAGTGACGGTTTTGAAAGAAGCTAAAGCTCTTTGGCTTTGACTTTCAGTTTGAGTTTGACTTTGACCTCTATCATGAAATGTTTGTAGCTTTTAATAATGAACTAAAATTTATTTTACTTTGCCAGGATGTACAATTAGTTATCTAGCCACTTTCATGTTATGAGCTTATTGTTGCTAGTGCACTTCTTTCACTAAACCATTCTCCCCAAAAGCGATTTGCCAATCACATAGAAGCCGACCCAATGCATATCATCCTGAGCAAACAACGATGCCATTGTGAATGCTCTAATAACGATAAACTTGATAATATAACTATATATTTGAAGTAATTGCGCGTAAAACATAAATTCTAGTAGTAACTTTTATGAGCATCACCTAACATGATAGAATATGGACATTTCACATGTAAAAACGACATGGCTCTCACGAGTATTTTCTTTTACGTCAAACAATATATTTGTTTCAGTCATTTATAATATTATAATGCATTTAGGACTATTCTATAATTAGAAATGTTTAAAATTCAGACTTAAACTTGCTAATTATAGAATAGTCCCAATTGTTGGTGGCAAGTGTTGTACGCTATGCTTCATCTTCTGCACAATGGAACTGCAGCAGTGTTCACATGGACATAGTACAGTTTTTATCTATGAATCATGAAAAACATTTGCTTCCCACAAAATTTAGTCAACGGATACCCGCCGCCGCATTGCGAGGGTACCGTTCTAGTACTCAATCTCATCAAGCATATATTGTTGTAAAACTGAAATCACAAATTTACTGGTCGAACTAAATTTACTCTACCCAAGTCTCGTTTTGGCTAAAATCGAAACCGAACCGAAATGTTCGGTTCTTATAGAACTCAAAACCGAAACCGTTCGGTATTCGGTGGTTCTTTTTTATGGTTTATTATCGGTTTCGGTTAGGTTTTCCCATTTTTAACCGTTTATATTTGGGCATGACAAATTTATACCAATAAACTTGTATTACAAAAAAAAATGGTTATTCTTCTTTAGTGTTTGTCAATCTAAGCATAATAATGTTTATTGTGTAATTCTATAATTACACATATATAGATGATATACACACATGCAAGTGAACATACATATAGTATGATCATTGTCATATATTTATTGATATATTCTCAATTAAACACACGACACGACAAACACGCATATAAACATAAGCGTTAAGATAAATATATTATAAATCCACCCACAAAAATGACTATGAATTTCTAAATTTCATTTATTTAGTTATTTATTCATATTATACTAATTATATATTATTATATAATCAGTTCGCTTCAGTTTTTACAGTTCTGTTTGTGGACGAAAACCGAATCGAACAACATTTTTCGATTTTTGAAAAAGTAAACCGAACCATCGGTTTTTAGTTTCGGTTGTTTTTTTCTTTTTTTTCGTTTTTTTTTCTCACCCCTAGGTGCAGTGGACACCTATAAATTTCAATGTTGCAAAAATCGCGAGTCGGTAGTGAGGCGGTCGACCACCCTGTAGCCTGTAATTTGTCTAGGCGGGATTAATCGGTGATTAATTGGATTGACATTTCCTGTAAGTTTTGGGTATTTCTTGAGACCCAACTAAAGATCTTAACTTATTCCAATCCTACTATGTTCCCAAACTTCAATAAAAGGCTCCAATTGTGATTATGAGGTCGATTGTGCGTTATAATTGAAATAAATAATCCTCAAATTAAGTNAGTGAGGCGGTCGACCACCCTGTAGCCTGTAATTTGTCTAGGCGGGATTAATCGGTGATTAATTGGATTGACATTTCCTGTAAGTTTTGGGTATTTCTTGAGACCCAACTAAAGATCTTAACTTATTCCAATCCTACTATGTTCCCAAACTTCAATAAAAGGCTCCAATTGTGATTATGAGGTCGATTGTGCGTTATAATTGAAATAAATAATCCTCAAATTAAGTAGAATGCCTAAATTAATATTTTTTAAAAGTTGACCTTAGTTGACCGAGTAAGATGATTTGGCCGATTTTTAACCGATTAGGCTGATTTTTGACCGATTTGGCCGATTTTTTACCGATTAGTGGCCGACTTTTGATCAGGCCGTTTTTTTGCCCGATTTTCAAAAATCAACAAGGTCCAAGGCCAATTACCTTGTAATCGCCGATTACAAGGCCGCCTAGGCCGATTTTTGCAATATTGATAAATTTTATATGTGTCGTCACGTCATTATGTACCATACACACTCATATAATATAAGCACTCTTTTTAATAAATCACTAAAAATACACCACTCTCTTAAAAATAATAAATAAATAAACCTCATAATGCAATGTGATGGAGATAGCAATGGGACGAATAACATATAGAAGTACAGTTTGGCGTTGCCATGAGTGCCAACAAAAAAAATTACTGCATGCCATAGGGATATTGCATCGAGAGCTCTAATATTTATTCGAGCAAATTAGAAAAATCGTTCATGTGGTTTGACAAACTTGCAGTTTCAATTAGGGATGGCAACGGAGCGAAAAATATCGGGGATCATATTTACCATTCCCATCCCCGTTTCTCACTCCCATCCCCATCCCCGCCCCCATATATATCACCATCCGGGAATCGTTTTGCATCGTCATCCTCCTCTCCGATGGGGATCGGGAAACCCACGAGGATTCGGGGATTTTTGGCGCTTATGAATTATAAAATTTACATAACTAATCAAAAATATAAAGAGACCTATAAAATGTCTTAAAAGGTGTAGATTATACATAGTTTGATTAATTAAAATGTCATTCAACCCTTTAAAGTATTGTATATTTTGAAACATCACATATAATGCAAAAATAAAGTGCATCGAATGAGTGTATTCAGACAAAATGCTTGTTGGATACGTAGTTAGTGCTTAACATTTTAAAATATTTAATGATTTTGATCTATTAAATTTTACATATACATAATATACTTCAAGTATAATACTTGTCAATACTCACTACCATATACGTATGCAAGTACATTTGTATTAATATACATATTTGTACATTAAAATGCTTGGGGTCGTGGATTTATGTTATCCCCATCCCCGCCTCATCACTAGTTTTAAAATTCAGGGATTTCCTGTCCCCATCCCCATCCTCATCCCAGGTTAACTCGGGCATTCTCCAATCAAATCAGGTTTGGGGATTGGATCCCTGTCGGGCACGAGTTTTTTTTGCCATCCCTAGTTTCAATCTCTATTCTTTTGAAAGTGCACTCATTGTCCCTGTGAGGAACTTACAAGTGCACATTTGGTCACCGGATAAAGTTTAATTACTAAAATATCCTCTTCGTCTTCTTTTTCACTTTGGTCCTGTGAAGGTACTAAAGTCATTTAATTTTAGCTAGGGATCAAGAGTACACTTGTAAGTTTAAAAAAAATAATAATAAAGAGAAAAAAAAAAAAAAAAAAAAAAAAAACTAGCACATTTTCAAAAGAATATTACTGGGCTGAGCAACGGGGTAAATCCGACCCGACCCGAAAACCGAATAAGAGTAAAATGTGAACCGAAAACAGAACCAAGTAAAAGCTATCGAAACCAGAACCGAATAAGGTCTGGTCGGTTTAGCTATTTCAAACCGAATAAGTGTGTTTTGACTCGAACTGAACCGAGTAAAACCGAAATAATTATACAAAACCGAAAACCAAACCGAAAGGTCGCTTCAGTTCGATTTGGCTCGATTTCGGTCGATTTCTCGATTGAGATCGATTTTCTGATGATTTTGCTCAGCCCCTAGACCGAACCTTCGATTTAACCAAAACCACATGATGATTGACACGAATGAAATGGGCTTTTGATGAGCATATGGGCCAAACCAAAAAAACCTTTACAGAGACCCATTTCCTCCTCTTTCTTTCTTGTCTGCGCCACCGCGTTACCGCCGCAGCTCCACCATTCCCACCATTAAGGTACATACCCTTTCTTTATTTATTGCAACTAATAATATATTTCTACTGCGGTCCTCGGTTAAACCGCGTACATTTGAGTCAAATACTAGCTCTCCTAGAGTAACCTTAACATGGAAACCTCTATATAATTCTTTTGTTTATTTGTCCGGGTCTTTTCCGGCTTTGTCCGGGTCTATCCGGGTCTTGTCCGGCTTTGTCCGGGTCTATCCGGCTTTGTTCGGGTCTATCCGGCTTTGTCCGGGTCTGCCCGGGTCTTTTCCGGCTTTGTCCGGGTCTATCCGGCTTTGTCCGGGTCTTGTCCGGCTTTGTCCGGGTCTACCCGGGTCTTTTCCGGTTTTTTCCGGGTCTATCCGGGGCTTGTCCGGCTTTGTCCGGGGCTCTCCGGGTCTTGCCCGGCTTTGGCCGGATATAGCCGGGGCTTGGCCGGAATAGCCGGGTCTTGGCCGGATATAGCCGGGTCTTGGCCGGTTATAGCCTGGTCTTGGCCGGATATAGCCGTGGACTTATATGCTGTTCATTTTGTGATAACTATGCTAAATTTGACAACATGTGCTATAAATATTCTAGTTTAAACTTACCAACCTAATTTTTGTTCCCACATTCGCAGACGAAACGGTTTCTAGTGTGATTAAGGAATGGCAGCTTTGAAACCAAGAATGTTAAGGATTAATCGGTCTTTACTAAGGTCGGTAATAGCAAGCGCGAGTAGAAACAATGTTTGTGCTTTTTCGTATAGTACCGCAACCGAATCCTCAAAAGGCGACAATGATCCAGTAGAAGTAACTGAATCACCTGAACTTCCCATTTGGGTTAGAATCTCGGAAAACAA
>LBNU01018641.1:4569-31875 GCA_014162995.1 Artemisia annua | reverse complement strand
AGAGTGAAAAACTTCCATAAACCAATATAATAAACCACCTTTGATCTCTCTATTTATGTTATCATCATCATATTTAACTTGACCAGTAGTCAAATACTTGCAACTTTTTATAGCAAGTCATTCTTTGAAACTCCAGAATCGTAATATTCAACTCAGACGTGAAACTGTTATTAAAAAATTTTTATTCTAACCATGAAATCTTTCCTGGAATCTTAGTAAAACGCTCAGTGTGACATGATCTGAGAACAAAAGCCATTATTTGTTTTATGTTCACTCTTAACATATTCAAATCTGCAGAACAGAAAAACATGTTTGTGGATTCTCCGTATCATTCTTGATTAGTATTTTTACCAGAAAAATAAATAAATAAAATGAGAATCGAATGAAAAAGTGGTTGGCAAGTTTTATTGCAAGTGCTGAAGTGCCATATGGTACAAATGTATGTGAATTGCTTTTTCTTGCTACAGCACGAATGGAATCAGATTACTGAATATGTATGTATGCATATGTACAGACACCAAAACCAAAACCAAAATTCCAGTTCTTAAGTTTATTATGTTCTCATTTTTCAATTTAATAAAACGCATGTAAGTATAAACTTCAAAGAATCCATACAGAACTTTCTTTTTGTAGAAGCTTACATCAAATTCTACTAAAAGTAAATAATTAACAAAGACTTTTTTTTCCATTAAGTAGAAATGTAGAATACTAAGCCATTTTATGAATAGAACACACCATTAATCAAATTGGTTGCTTATATAAACAAACTAGACTAGATAAGAAAGAACAAATGTGCAAACAATCAAGAATGACTTAATAATTTGACAAAGGATGTATTTGGCAGACCTATGAAGCTGGTATTTAGACCAGTAAATTCAAGCAATTGAAGCTTTCATCCTCGTGTGAAGCAACCTCCGAAAGCCGATTCTCTAATGCCCTCACCAAGTTTTGAAAATAAGTACGAGTCACAATAGTCAAACCGGTTACATTTGCAATGGAACTATTAATTTGCTTGAATCCATATCCATATTCAATGCAAGTTTGTAGTTCCTTTTCTACACAAAGATGAAGCCTTTTTAAACTATCTTCTGCTTCACCCAGAACATACTCAAAAAACACTGTTTTAGGCTCTTCTTCTTTTGGTATGTAATAACCATATGCATATGCCCACTTCAACACTCGCCTACATTCAACTATTTGTGACCAAGCATCTATAAAAAACATTAACTCTGCCCTGGGTAAATAGTGCGCAGAACTAATTTTCTCAAGATGGACTGTTTCAACGTTATGAAGATCCACAAGGGCTTGTTTCCTATACTTCTCGTTTGCAGCCCAACGTTCATAGTAATGTGTGTAAGTATCAGCTGATTTCTTAGCTAACTCACATTGTCGTTCATCTTCGTTAACTTTACCCCCTTCTCTACCACATGCTGCTAGAAGATTATTGTGTCCTCTCGAAGGCTCAAGACACAACCAACAAAACTCATATCCGCATATACACGTCATACTCGGACAACCCCCATACCTCTCTATCCATATCTTACAGTTTGGACAAGGCTTCGTGTTTGCAAGAATCCAACTAGTATTTTCAGCCTCAGCCATATTTTTCATTAACCATTTACCAACAGTCTGGCAATCTAAAGGGCTATGAGCTTCCTCCATACACTTCCAACAAAAAACATGCTTACAATCACAAGTAATGTTGATGAATAATCTGGCGCGGGCTGGATTCAACGACTCTCCCTGGGCCATTAGTCGTCTTCTCGAGCCCTGAGTAGACCTGTCAACAAAGAGAACCCGTTAGGAGTGGACCCGAGGCCGTAGCCCCGGGATCCACCTCCGACGGTCAAGTTAGTATCGGTGCGATATGGCTTATGAGAGTTAGGTTTAGAGTAACCTGTTATCTCTTATTGTGAATGAAATCCCAGCCCTATATTTATAAGGCATGGATTAGGGTTTAGGCGTGGAGTGGGCCGCTGTCTGCCGGGCCAGGCCCATTCCAGACTATACGTCCACAAGTAACATTATAGCAATCAGTCGTGAAATCATCATCAAATTCAACGGCATAATCACAACCAAGACCAGGACACCATTTAATCTTCTTACTATTCTTGACATAAGACCTAAGCCAAAACCTATTGTACATTATCTTATCTTTTCCCTTAGCTAACATGTCAACCATATCAGGACTAACAGCAACACCACAAGACGGTACGGGACACTTTAAAGTCAAGCATCCCGGACCTTCATTAATAGCGGTGCTAACATAACTTCTCCAACACACCTTACAAATATTATGATTACAACCACAATTAGCAGTCTCGTCAAACCTAACAGAATCGAAACAAATACCACACTTAACTTTTCTTTCATCATGTTTAGGAAACTTGACATCACGATCAACGTCTAATAAACCAATATCATCACAAACTTTACGTTCATCTTTAAACCAAGCTTCATAAACATCAGTAACACGCCAGTTGTACTTTAACAACAGCATGCAAGCATCATTAGTCGATATTGTTAAAAGAGAAGTTATCTCATGGATTATATGTTGTTGACGTTTAATCAGATGATCTTCTTTTAAAATAACGTAACTTTTTGCATTGAAAACATTATAGGTGTATGGAACATCAATATCACTATCACTATCACTATCGGAATTCATCTGCAGATTATCTTCTTTCAAGACATCGTAGCTTTTTTCACTATCATTGTCGGAATTCATCTGCAGATTATCTTCTTTTAAAACATCATAACTGTTTTCACTACCACTACCAGAATTCAACAAATCATCTTCTTTTAAGATGATGTAACTTTTTTCACTATCGCTATTGAAATTCAACAAACCATCTTCTTCTTTTAAGATAACGTAACTTTTTTCACTATCGTTATCAGAAGCCATGATCGATTGAATGGGAAATCGATCTTTAGGGTTTAAGAGACGATATAATAAACTTGGAAGGATATATATATGCAAATGACCTTATATATACTCCTAATAAAAGTATAATAATACTTCTCCAAACCTGAAAGATTACGTATATATCCTCATTAGAAAGTAGAAACTAAATTTTTTATATGCATAGAAGATATACTTAAAAATACTAATTTATATTGTAAAATTTATCCTAATCTTTATATCACATTTATTTCATCTGGTTTTTTATAGAAAAAATATATATTACTCAATTACTCGTTACGAATGTCACCAACCTTGTTAAAGCAACATTGTTTAGTGCCTAATTAGTTATACAATGAGTGGTCCAATTGCATGGCACAAAATGAAAGTAATATATAATCTTTGTTGTGGATCATTATATTGTGGATGTCTATATAACTAATAAGAGGCCTATGGCCCATTTATCTATTAAGGTTTTTACCCTAAAATTATGTTATATATACCCCATGTATATTTGACATTATAAATTAATTTAAGTTGTTTCCCTCAATTCTTGTTTTACAACACATGCTGCACGCTCTAAAGGTGATTTTTAATTTTCTCAACTTCTAAAAGGTAAATATCGAATCTAGTTTTCTCTGTAATCTATTTAATTGTTCATTCGAAGTTATCTGTTACTAATTATGTTTGCTATACGATAATATGAAATTTGATTTTCTAGTACGTGGGGCATTTTATTGTTACTATAAGATCATTAATTTATTGTTCTTCAACACAATTTGTCATAACCACCAATAAAATATATGTACATATATTTTTGTACTCAGCTCAATATAATATAGAAGACTACATACTTGATTATTTGGGTAACTTAAATATGATAATTATTATTACTGGTTATTTAGGCCTTGATTATATGTAGTAGTTATCATGTAGCCTATATAAGTGATTATGATATATTTTGCATGAGAATAATAACAACTTTTTATTATATGTCGTCTGTCAACTATCATAGTGGATTTGTGTGCTAAAAGATGTGTGTTAATTTAGTCGTAATTCTTTGTTTACCCGGTTTAACTTGTAAGACACCAAAATTTAATGTTGTAAACTAGTATTATTATTTGGGTTAATTAAGGTTTATGTGACACGTTTGATGATTATTTGTCATCTTATATATATTCTTGATTGTACTTATAAAATTTGCATCGCATGCTATCAATATAGTCACAACTCATCTTCCTGTTTGAATCAGTTTTAAAATAAAATATATTGATCAAGCAAAGTAAGAAGAAAATATAAAAAATGTGGTTATCATCTTAACATGCCCCTATCTTTCTTTCACGCTCAATTACGTTTTTTCTTCCTGCACAAGAAATTAGCATATTATTGTATTTTCTAGGTTTTTGTTTTCACTCATTTGTAAATAATTTAGATGTGTAATGTATTGGATACCCAAAGTTAAAGCTTGATAATTTATTACATAACTATGTAAATATTGAAATCACAAGGTGAAAAGGATATATATCAGTTTGTTCTACTCCGTATATATATTTTTTAAAGTTGTGTTGCATTGTCAGACACTTCAGATACTCAAGTCAACCGACCACATACTCACCTCCAAGAAAAATACGGAGTAGTTCGTTAAGATACATCATTTTAGTTATTGTGTTACTAATAATGTTTTTCTCTTAACGGAATTGTAGTTGTACCCACTTCTAGATTTGGCCATCACTTGGAAACATAGTTTATGTAAACTCATAATATGATAGTGTACTGACATTGTATGTTGAATAACTAGACTTGTTAACTTGTGTTTTGCCTTTTACATGACACATTAGTTTGAATGAAATTAGTCTTATGTCAAAGAATAAATATTAAATGTACAAATAAGATGCCTTTGTTAAATCTAGTTGTGCAATAATATAGTTCCCCATCATGATCAAGTTTAAATAACTAGATGAAAAGAATGAATGATAAAGGCTATACTATTTAGTGGGATGAGTCATGTGCGTTATTATGTTGATATTCCAGGCTATAATATACTGGGCACTAATCAAGTATCGATTTTATAAACATATGGCTACCTATGTATGCCTATGATGGCTCATGGCTATTTATATGTCTAAGATTGATTTGCATACTTGTGATACAATTGAGCTATTAACTATAAGGTTATAAAAAGTAGAGGTGTTACAGAAAATATATGTTATCATTGTAACCATGAGCATTATCTTGTCTGATTATGAGCATAGAAGAAAATATAAGCCGAAATTATTGTGAAGTTTGCAACGTTGTTGTTACGATTGCAAAAGAATAATTGAGCTATTAAGTATAAGAAAAATATATTTTAGTTGATTCGAATTGTGCCATAAAGTATATCCTTATTTATCAGTGATTTTGTTTGCTTATAACACATTTGATTAATTGAGTAATGGCATGCACATGTTTTGCAAATTATGCAACTTCATTAATAAATGGATATGCTTTATTGTATGATAATGTTGTAAGTTAATGTGCAATTATTTTCTTAAACTCTCTTATAGTTAACGAGAACAATAAGTGTTTTATTGGGACTATAAAGAAATAATCAAAATAACAGAACCTCATGTTATGTTAACGAAAAAGAAATATAATTAGAACCTCAAGTTCTATCTTGCTTCAATTTATAGAATCAATAGCATAACCTCATGTTATGTTAGAAAAGAAAACAAAACCTCAAGTTTTATTATGATTCCCTCAAGAGAATCAAATAACATAATTTCATGTTATTTATATTGAACTATATGAACGTCATAAAAGAGCTTATATGATTTTGATTAGAGAAATGTGATGTTGTATTAAAATCTCCATATTATTTGAGGTTTACATAGAAAGTGCAATCTAAGCACATGTGGTCATAAACTAGAGTTTATGTGTCACAATTCGCAATTTCAGGTCACTTTCCAAAGCTTTAACATTTTCCATTCACAGAATTTTAATTCATCATTTCACGTAAACAGGGTTTACGGATATTCATTTGACAAGACCGGGTAGGTTAAGTTACATGATCATTCATCGTACATTTCATAGACTAGGGTTAGTCTACATTTCATCATAACATCATTTGCATTCTATTCCACTCGTAGGATTTATAATTTCAAGTTACGTATATTTATTTTCTTTAAATAAATATAAACATATGATTATAGTTTTTAATCAATGTACCAAACCTATTCCACTAAGAGCACTAATATTTTTATATATTAGTCACAATTCCATTAAGTTTATTAAACTATATTTATTTTATATTTTGGAGGTTACCAAATATTAAACATTTACTTGTACATTTAAACAACAAGAATTGTACCAACAAAGCAATACCTATCAAAATACCTAATGTTTACAAAAATTATATTTTTATAATTTTTACAACTTTATTATATCCCGTATTGTCCCGTTATATTTTATTTTTAATTAACCCGGTACCCGATAACGCTAAAATAACAAAACTATGCACTAAACGGTACCCCGTAAAATAAACATTGTACAAAATTTTGACCAATACACCACCTCTTCATGAGGTGGCCGGCCCTTATGTGTTTTAGGACACATGGAGTTCCCATAATACACTAACAAAAACCCATTTTCCACCTAAACATAACATAGTTGCATGTGTAAAAATTTATCAAGAGAAAACTTGCTCTCCTCATCTTTCTTCCTCTCTTGGCTCGTTCCACATCAACAACAAGGAAGAACAAGTAGTTTTTCAAGAACAACAATTTTTACTAGTAGCAAACATCATCCATTACAAGGTTTTGCAATATAAACCTATGGATTGTTAGGTTTTTCTACATAAAAGTTATAAGGTTTTCAAGTAAGTACATCACCTATTTTTATAAGTTCTACCACAATTTCCTTGCTAGGTTTATGTACAATTATTATTTTGAACTTGCATGTTGAAGTCTATACCACAAAAACCTAAATTTCTATCATTTTATGTGTAAAATGGATTCTTTATGAACTCTTGGAGAAATGATTGAAATGGTGATGTTAGGGAACCCATAACACCTTAAGAAGGTGTATGGTAGATTAAGGGATGAGTTGATGTTGTTAGTTGTGGATTTGGACATGTACAAACTAGTTAAAATCATTTTTGGAACCATATGCTAACCTTCTGTCCCTATTTTAAATATTGGAAAAATTCAGTGAACTTTGGTAAATTTTGGACCCAAGATATAGAAAATACATTCTTAGATGAAACTATGGCCTTTTGAATCGCTAAAAACGGACTTATAACGAAGAAATTATGCCAAAAACAAAATGCTACTAGACTTATACATTTTCCGGAAATTTGTTTGCTGATGTACGAATTGATTTGGCCAAAAACGAGTCTTAGACCTTTTCAAAACTTGCCAAACTATTGAAAATATGTTAGTATACCTTTTTACATTTTCGGGGATATAAAGAACTTGAAAATCGGACTTATAACGAATTAGTTATAATTTTTCGAAAGTTATTATTTTCACTTATAAATTACCAGCACTTACCCAGAAATTTTCTAAGTATACCTAGAAACACCCATGTTGAGAGCTATTTTCCCGTCAGTTGACTCAGTTCTGGAGTTTTGGACCACAAGGAACAAAAGTTAGAGCACCTGGCCTAGTTTTCAAATCAAAAAACCGTTTGTTATTTGGACTTAAAATGAGTAATCTACAGCTATCCAAATATTCATAAAAACTGCCCAGAAATGGCAGCTTTAGCCTAAAAATACCATACTTCTCGACCATTTAGCATAAAATCTAAACACTTTGAGCAAAACTTCACTCCTGAACATTTTGAGGCTTGGTGCTAGGCTTTCCAGAAATACCAATTTTATTTCCTAACTCTCAATATTCACTGATTTACAACTAGTTTTCCGAAGCCATTTTTAGCCGTATTTCAAAAATTGTCTAAGTGTTGTACTTTACGTCTAAAACCTATATTTCACTATTATTCACTATATAACTATTGTATAACATTATTAGACTATATGAACATGTATTATACATTATGACCTTATACGAAGTTGTAAATTATATTTTCGACAACAATACATATTTTGAATACAAAACGAGTGGTATAGATTATAAGTGCAAGTGCATACATGAACCCATTTCATAATCTAAATTAGATTACATGCATTCATTATAGGTTGCGGCTAGGAGTTGCACCTCATTTTCTTCAATTCATACATTACCGATTGTACCATTCCTTGAGGTGAGTTTTCATAGCCCCGTTTACATTTCATTATTGTTTTCAAATCCCACGGGGGAGAATACATTGCACCATTTTTTATACGAGCCTAAGTATCAAATCCATATACATTACTTAAGTTTCTACATTGCCATGTTTTAAGTCCCCTATCATGAACCGTTAATTGTACTTAAGCGAGAGTGAGTGGATAGATCTATTGAGGGTGACGCCTCCATCCGTGTTGGGGTTACCAACAGTCAAACGGATGCATTTCATTTGATCATTGTTAGAGTGTCGGGCAAAACACTCTGAAGGGGCCTTACCTTCAGTCTAGCTTCGGGGTCATGAGCTTAAGAGATAATGTACAATTTTATCAATTATGTGACAGTTCGTCATTCCATTATGTGACAGTTCGTCATTTCATTTTGTGACAGTTCGTCATTCCCTTATACTTATGGTTATCGTACAATATTCATTTTCATAAACCTATGATTTCTCACCAACATTATTGTTGACCGTTTTAGCAATGTATTTTCAGGTTACTAAGATAACAACATGTGACTTGCATATGGACCATCATGGAGTCGAGGAGTCGACGCGTCTCACTGTTTACTTCAATGCACTTATGAACCGTTTGATCTTGTCGTTTTTATTTTCAATAAATGTGTAAAACCACTTGGGACCTATGTTGTAAACTTTTATGTTTTTAATAAAATGATCAAACGTTGTATTTACAAAACGACACTTTAGGTCGTTCAATGTAAACTTGTATGAGATGCCATGATCGTTACACCCGGGAATTCAATTCCGCTGCCATTTAACAGGTAAATTCAGGGTGTGACATTATGAGCCATGATTATTATATTGAGTTGCATGACCGGTTGGACCATCCCGGGTCAATGATGATGCGAATGTATAGAAGAACCATAAGTTTCTTCAAAGATAGATTTGAGTGTTCTCTATGGAATGGAAGTTAATTGTTCATATATCACCACCATATTATGGTATGGATTTTACCTTACAAGGTTTTGGAAAGAATATAAAGGGGATGTATGTAGGCTTATACATCTGCCATGTGGATCATTTTGAGTTTTAATATCGATGCATCGTCAAAATGATCATCAAGGACGCAACTTAAAGTTAGCGTGATTAATGACTCAGCTTATAAATGCGAGCATGATTTTCCATATAGTATCTTTGGAAATGGTGGCAAATACTTCCAAGTATTGGGCGATTATTGGAATAAGTGTTGAACTTAAAAGTAGCCAAAGTTCATACACGAATTGCTTTTGTTAAAACATTTATAAAACGTTTTCAGTTGATTGCAAAGCCAATAATAATTATGAGAACAAAAGTTGTAGTTTATGGGGCATGTTATAAAATATGTATTCGCATCTTGCCAACAATTTTTAATGAATCCTCCCCATTAGAATGGTTTTGGTCACGAACCATATGTTTCCCACATAAGAATTTTGTAAATGTGCGGTATATGTTTCTTGTAAATCCACCACAACGCACAATAATGGGATGTTGAAATGGATAATTCATTCAGGGGGAGAGAATGAGCAGCAAGGGATATGGAGTGAATTATGATATAAATGTTGATCCTCACAGTAATCAATATGAACTTTAAGTTAAAGGGACAATTTATATTCCAGATCTAGTAATTGCCAGCATGTTTGTGACATAAAGAAGTGACTAGATCATATAAATGCTGCTAATGCTCCAATTAAAATGTGCATCCCAAAAGTACAACCAATGAATGGTAGTAAGTCTATGGCACGGCTGCAGCGTGATAGACAAATCNAGTGAATTATGATATAAATGTTGATCCTCACAGTAATCAATATGAACTTTAAGTTAAAGGGACAATTTATATTCCAGATCTAGTAATTGCCAGCATGTTTGTGACATAAAGAAGTGACTAGATCATATAAATGCTGCTAATGCTCCAATTAAAATGTGCATCCCAAAAGTACAACCAATGAATGGTAGTAAGTCTATGGCACGGCTGCAGCGTGATAGACAAATCAATTCCAAATAAAAGTCCTCAAATGATTAGATAAAATGGAGCAAGAAAATGAAGATGGTTAAATCGAGGTAATAAGACCCTATAATAGTCAAGAGACACTAGACATCGAAGATTATTGAGAAACCCCGGGTACATGAAAAACTATTAGATCTCAATAAATGATATATAATGTCTGTTAAAGTGCGGAATCGAAAAGTAATGAATCGACGTCGATAGTACTATTATATATGATAATGATTATGCAAGTAAATAATATAGGGCTAAAATAAAGGTGGGGATATTGGATATCTGCAAGAAGTTCATATGTATTACTGAATGGCCAAAATTTAATGACGCAAGTAACTAATGAATGAGTGAAGTCTCGTATGATGAGACATGTGATTGGGACTTAAAGTCCAAATACATAAATATGTAAAACTTATTGGATATACAAATGTCGTTGTGAGATAGCGAAATTAAATTGAGCATAAGGAGCAAGTGATGGCACACATATATTTTCACAAAGATTTTGAAATGATAATGACGATACATGTTCATGTGGTGGATCCAATGATGTATTTTAATATTGTATAAGTCTGACAATTTACTAAGTAATTGATGTGCGTCTACAAGAGATATGAAGAGAGCTCATGCAATGTTGAGATTTTATTATAAGATATAAAATGCAAGAAGCATGCTAGTGATTTTGAATGCTTAGAGCATATAAGAAAAGTTCTCGAGAATATTATTTGATTATACTGAATCAATCATATTCTTGGGCTTATATGTTATAATCGCCTTAGCATATACTCACTAAAATTGTGTCATAAAATGACTATGTTTGCCCATGTTACTTTATAAGAATATCTGGTTTTCAATATGATATAAGGGTTCATGTAGTTTGATATTTTGAATATTGATGGAACTCTGACGAAGCTTCAAAGCTGATTGAATGCTTAAAAATTGAACCTTGAAATAAAAGATAGTTTGTTATCTTAATAATGAAATCCTTGTACATTTATGAGGTCACATGATGTGTAAAAGACCTCCTTGATTTATAAAGATGATGATCATAATATCGATTTAAAGTGTCATACTAAAATGTGTATGAAACATTCTCGCTAATAGTCATACATGATATAATATATCATTTGAATTAATTGTGTTTGCAATGAATAACTTGTGAAGTACAAGGATATAATTGTGACGTATCTTAATCCTTAAATTGGATATGCGAACTAAATGTAGAGAATATTTATTCATGTGATTCTATCAAGACACTTTAAGGTGCATTTCACTAATTCAATGAGCTTAAGTGATGTGATCATCAGGGGGGAGAGAAGATACGCGTTGCACTCTTTTCCCTTGACCACGGTTATTTCCCCACAGGGTTTTCCGGCAAGGTTTTTAATGAGGCAACATCCCCGAGCGTATAAAGGAGTTGTGTACTCTTTTTCCTTCATTAGAATTTTGTCCCATTGGGTTTTATCTAGTAAGGTTTTAACGATGCATAATCCTCAAATAGAGTAAAACAAATATTTCAGTATCTTCAAGGTACAAAGGATATGGGTTTATATTTCACTAACACATCAAATACAAGTTTAGTTGGTTTTACAGATACAAGATATATGTCTGACTCTCATAATGGTCGATTTCAAACTGGATATCTATTTACAAATGGAGGAACCGCAATTTCATGACGTTCAGTTAAGCAAACGATCTCAACGACTTCATCCAACCATGCTGAAATTCTAGCGATACATGAAGCAAGTCGAGAATGTGTTTTGTTAAGAAGTGTGATACAACACATACGTAGATCATGTAGTAATTCTTCAGAGAATGAGGCACCAACAGTTTTGCATGAAGATAATGCAGCTTGTATTGCTCAACTTAAGGAAGGTTATATCAAGGGCGATAGGACGAAACATATTTTACCGAAATTCTTCTTCACTCATGATTTACAGAAGAATGGTGATATTATTGTTCAACAAGTTAGTTCATGCGACAATTTGGAGGATCTATTTACCAAGGCACTTCCTACCTCAACATTTAGGAAACTAAGTCAAAACATTGGGATGCGTCGACTCAAAAAGCTCAAGTGATATAGTCATCAGAGGGAGACAATACACGATGCACTCTTTTTACCTTAGTCATGGTTTTGTCCCACTGGTTTTCCTGACAAGGTTTTTAATGAAGCAGCAATTCCTAAGTGTATTAACAATATGGACATCCAAGAGGGAGTGTTATGGATCATTATATTGTGGATGTCCATATAACTAATAAGAGGCCTATGACCCATTTATCTATTAAGGTTTTTACCCTAATATTATATTATATATACCCCATGTATCTTTGACATTATAAATTAATTGAATTTGTTTCCCTCAATTCTTGTTTTACAACACAATCTTAACAATTAATTTGTTGAAAATATACTAACCGAGTAATAATCTTGGTCAATAAATTAATGCTCTAACTATCCACAACTGTAAGGTCTTCACAGTTAAGGGTATGTGGATGTATATCACAACCTCTCCCAAGCTTCGGATCCAGACCTTTAGATGGAATAAAGATCTTCCTTTAAACATGAACATCTTCCCTTGGCGAGTTTCACAATCAAGCTAGACTTCCAACACGGTTCAATATTGACCGAAGAGGTATTGATTAAACTCTACCTGTTGTCCCGTGTGTGATGAAGTTGTTGAGACATAACATCATCTTTTTTGTCTCATGTTCGGTTGCTATGGAAACTTGGAGCAAAGTCTTGATGTGGAGAAATATCAATAATACACAAATTACAAGCCTCATGGATGCTATAAACCTCTCGGAAAATGTCACCTTCCGTACAACCAATTGCTATCTTTTTGTTACGGAAACACGGCTTTTGATTTATCATGTGGGCTGTTTTTTTTTTGGCACAAACTACCATTGTAGTTTTTTGGTCACTGTAATTCATTTGTACACTCGAGTCTTTAAAAAGTAGTACGATGACTAAATCAATCAAATATGAAAGCCAAGAATTATAGTTCATATCCGCGAGTACCAAATTAAGGAGATTGCTATGATTGTTACTGTATTTGAATCGAAGAGATGCTACAAAGTGTTCGGATCATGTTTCGAAATTACGTTACTACATGTGTATAACTTTTAAAGCATGATTTATGCATGTGTACAAACACCAAAACCAAAACCAAAACCAAAATTACATTCAAAACATCCATTAAGATTAAAACCCATGAGTTATGTTGTTTGGTTCTTTCGGTTCTTAAGTATTTTTTTTCTTCTTCTCATTTTTCAATATAACATAACACATTACACATGTAATTAAACTTCAAAGAATCCATACACAATTTTATATTTTTGTAGTAGTTTACATGAAATTCTTCTAAAATAAAGATCATAACAAAGACTTTTTTCCGTTGAGTTGAATGCTAAGCCATTTTATGAATAGAATACACCAGCAATCAAATTGGTTGCTTATATATATAAACATACAAGAGTAGATAAGAAAGAAGAACAAATGTGTAAACAATCAAGAATAACGATAGGACAAAAGATGTATTTGGTAAACCTATGAAGCTCGTGTTTAGACCTGTAAATTGAGACAATTGAAGCTTTTAATTAACCTCCCAGCTGCATCGCCCTGACCCGTGCTGGTTTGAGTCTTGCTGACATCCTCATGTGAAGCAACCTCCGAAAGCCCATTCTCTAATGCCGTCACCAAGTTCTGAAAACAAGTATGAGTCACTTTAGTCAAACCGGATAACTCCTCACTGAAGCTATTGAATTGCTCCAACTCGAATTCATATTTAATGCAAGTTTGTAGTCCCATTACTGCACAAAGAAAAAGCCTTTCTAAATTATCTTCTGCTTTACCCAGATTATACTCATAAAACCCTTTTTGATCCTCTTCTTCTATGGGTATGTAATAACCATACACATATGTCCACTTCAACACTCGCCTACATTCAACTATTTGTAACCAAGCATCTATGATAAACATTAACCGTATCTTGGGTAAACAATGCCGAGAACTAACTTTCTCAAGATAGACTGTTTCAAAGTTATGAAGATCCACAAGGGCTTCTTTCTTATACTTTTCGTTTGCAGCCCAACGTTCATAGTAATGTGTGTATGTGTCAGTTGCTTTCTTAGCTAACTTATATTGTCGTTCTTGACTAATTAATTTACACCCTTTTATACAAGCTCTAAAATTGTGTCCTTTCCAAGGAGCAAGACACAACCAACAAAACGCAAATCCACAAGGCTGTATACACTTCATATGCATACAACCATCACACCTCTCAATCCATCTCTTACATTTCGGACAAGGCTTCGTGTTTGCAAGAATCCAACTAGTATTTTCAGCCTCAGCCATATTTTTCATCACCCATTTACCAACAGTTTTGCAATCTAAAGGGCTATGAGCTTCCTCCATACACTTCCAACAAAAAACATGCTTACAATCACAAGTGGCATTATAACAACTACTCGTATCAGTCATGAAATCATCATCAAATTCAACGGCGTAATCACATACAAGACCAGGACACCATTTAATGTTCTTACTACTCTCGACATAAGACCTAAGCCAAAACTTAACATACATTTTCCTTTCTTTTCCCTTAGCTAACACGTTAACCATATCAGGACCAACAGCAGCACCACATGATGGTTCGGGACACTTTAAAGTCAAGCATCCTGGACCTTCATTAATAGCGTTACTAACATAACTTCTCCAACACACTTTACAAATAATATGGTCACAACCACAATTAGCAGTCTTGTCAAACCTAACAGAATCGAAACAAATACCACACTTAACTTTTCTTTTATCATGTTTAGGAAACTTGACATCATGATCAACGTCTAATAAGCCAACATCATCACAAACTTTACGTTCATCGTTAAGCCAAGCTTCATAAACATCAGTAACACACCAATTGTACTTTAATAACAGTATGCAAGCATCATAAATAGATATCTTTAAAAGAGAAGCCACCTCGTGGATTATATGTAGTTGACGTCGAATCAGATCGTCTTCTTTTAGAATAACATAGCTCTTTTTACTACCACTCTCGGAATTCATCAGATTATCTTCTTTTAAAACATCATAACTTTTTTCACGTTCATTATCGGAACTCATCAGATTATCTTCTTTCAAAACATCATAACTTTTTTCACTATCACTATCGGAATTCAACAAATCATCTTCTTTTAAAACGATGTAACTTTTTTCACTATCCATATCGGAATTCAACAAACCATCTTCTTTTAAGATAACATAACCTTTTTCACTGTCGCTATCAGAATCCATGATCGATTGAATATGATTTTTTTTTTTGGCTTTTAAGAGACGAATGTGGGGTTAATTAATTTAACTCTAAGTATATCGTAGAACATAGACAAACTAATCGAGTATATATAATACTCTCCAAACATGTAAGATTACGTATATATCCTCGGTAGAAACTACTTTGTCCGTCTATTTATACAATTGCAATTGCAATGTACGTTCTTTAATGTTTCGTGTAAGTAAATAAATAAAAAGTATTATCATATTTAGGAAGGAAAGGTCGGTCATGCATAAGGCGACGCATGAGTGACCAACTTTAAAAGGGTGTTTGACGTATTGCTTGAAGTCCAACATCAATTCAATTTCCTTGTATTTTTTTTCAGCCGCTTATCTAGTTGTATTATGAATAGAGGTGAAGGGGTAAAGCAAATCTACTTCAATCCATTTTTTTCGTAACAAACGTTGAAAATGTAATCCTTATTATGAGAATCCGTATGAAACAAAACTTTTTATATCTGTACATATGAAGTTGAAGTGGATTTGAGTCTCACGTCATACATATATCACTACGAGAAAAAAAGGCATATAGTGACAACACGATAATCGTCACTATTAGTAGATATTTGGTCACTAAGCTGAGTTAGTGACCATATCAAAGTGGTCACTCGTCGTCACTAAAAGTCGGTCACAAAAGGTAATAGTGATGACATTTGAATATGGTCACTAAATAGTGACCACTTAAAAGTGGTTATTAAAATTTGTGACGGCCTATTTGGTCACTTATTATGGTCATTAAAGGGATAAGTGGTCACTATTTTGACCAGATTAGTGACCAAAAATAGTGACCACGTACCAACTCCAACCAAAATTATCCATTTTAGAGTGAGAAAACTAATGTGTTTTCAGATGTGGCTTTCAAAACTTAGAGCATCAACTATGATGTTTTATTAAAAAATTTATAAAAATATGAAGAGGTTCAAAAATGTATAAACCTTAGTGGATATGTATTTCAATCCTATGTGGCATAAAGGGTCTAGGATTTTTAAGAGATCCAAAGTTTAAGTATTTCAAAAGTGTTGAGTAAGTTTTATGATTATAAAAGATTTATAATAAGAAAAATGCTTATGATATGAAAAGGTTTGTAAATTAATGGAGTGTTAATTGGATAAACCTTTCTAAGTTCCACTATAGTGGACGCCCTTAGTAAAAGGTTATAAGAATTTGACATACTTTGATTTTAATTATTTGATAGAGTAATAGACATACTCTGATTTTGACATTAATTAGATCATGTAAGTTGTAACATAACTATCAGTGTATCACATACATGTCAAATGAAAGTATACATGCCTCTGTTAGGAACTAAAGTTTGTTAATATAGTTATTACTTACTTTAACACTACCCGTTTTATAATAAACTAGACGAGTATCCGTGTATAGCAACGGGATTTTATAGCGACAGATTATTTAGTGATAAAAAAAAAGAGTTTATAGGTTATAAACGAAAAATAATACTCTAAAAGTTTGAATATTTGGGGATTAAACATAATGTTTTGAAACCTGGTTCGACCCGGGTGGTTCAACCGGTTGAATCGTTCCAGTCGAAAACGGGTCAAATTAAACCGGGTCAACCCGCCGGGTTTGAAGCATCCCGGGTCAACCCAGTTTTCGTGTGTATTAATAGTTTCCTTTTGAAATATATGTTTCAATATTTCCTTTTTTAGTTTTAGCTTTTCACTTTTTACTTTTTGGTGTGTCCTTTATATATAGTATAGCAGGGTACCCGCGCGTTGCAGGGCGGTACCCTGTGACGATTAACCGGAGAAATAGATCTCGATTAGACCTGATTCATCAGTTTGTATCGGTTTCAACGGGTCATCTCTGGTTTGTTTTTGGATGGCTTTTATTGGTTAGCCGAACCGGTGGCGACACTAGTTCCCAGTTGAACTCGTTAGTCCGGTCCGGTTTTCAAAACTATATGTACCATCAACTTGTTAGCTTGTATGAAGCTTTGTGTGTTTTATTAATTTGTATAATGTTTATAATAACATGTACATTTCATTTTAGGGTGTTTTAAAAATAACATTAATTAGTGTGTTTAATTATTTTATATTTTGGATTATGCTGTAACTTGTTTAAATTGTACATTGTAAAAATATTATTGCACTTTTTAGTAAGGGATGTTTTAATTGGTTGTTTTTAATTTGGTAGATATGATTTTAGTTGGTTGTACAATGTGAATAAATTATTGTACATTTAAGTAATGTGGTGTCTTAATAAGAGTATTAACTAGTTATAATACCCGTGCACGCACGGGGTTTTGACATAAATTTTTTATCATGTATTTAATATCAAATATATTGTCTTAAAATATTTTGAACTTTACATCCATTAATTTAGTATAAGTCAAATTTATTTTGCAATAACAATGCCTATTAAAAATAGTCGGAACACCCCTGTATTCGGCTATTATTACAATTCCAAGCACCTCTAAAATTTGCAATTGAAATAGTCTCAAACACCCTTGAATTCAGCTATCAAGGCAGTTTCAAGCACCCATCAATTCAGCTATTAAAAACAGTCCCAAACACCTTAAATAACTATTAAGACAACCATTAAAACAATCCTAATCAGCACTAAATCTAACTATTAAGACGGTCTCAAAACCCTAAAAACTTAGTATAATTAGTAGAAAATAACAGTCCCAAACTCCAATAACTTAAGCAAGTCCTACTTTAGTAAACCGGCTCATTCTTTTCGCAGCAGATTTTCAAGTGAATGAGACATATTAGTTACATCTCTTTCTAGATCATCATTATTCTATATTATTACAAATTCAAAATCAATTAACTCATCAAATACTTGTGAGATTTGTTTTTTTGTTGCAACTTAGGAATAAGGTTAATGCAATACATATCAGTGCCTAAGACAAATGCATTTATATAACGTTAACTTGGGATTATGTGAGTTAGCCATTTAAGTATACGAAAATTCAAGAGACAACTTGATTGTAAAATTCAATAAACACATATACCATATAAACAAATTATTATATCAAATATGTTCTAAGTAACCTTTAAAGTAAATTCGTAGTTGATGCATCAGGTGTAGTTTCGGGGTTTTTTATGGTTCCTACTTTTGCATACTTGGTGATGAACTTGTATTCCCAGTCTGTCAATGTGTCAAGTTCGAATAAACAACGCATAAGGACCAACTGGTATATAAAACATCCTGAAAGAAACATCAATCAGCTAATACTCAAAATATTGGCACAAAACGTACACTTTTTTTTTCCTTCATTTCTTTTGGACTTAACAACGCGCACAATACACTTTCCGCTAAAGTAATAAAAAATAGAAGGTGCAGCCTAATAGAGCATATCACTTGTCAAAATGGGAAAATTAGCTTTGTATAACGTTTATAACTGACAGACATGCTGAGGTTGATGTTGATGTTATTGTTTAACTTTAACTATTGATATCATGTTTTACAAAATGTGCGAATTTAGTAGCACATAATGAGCGTTAATGAAGTTAAAATATGCTCCGTAAAGTATTTAAAATGTTTTTATGAATATTCATATATAAATTTTAAATACCAATTTCATGAGTCGTTGTTATAAGTAGAATCGCGCATATTTATTTTCATATCACAGTAACTCGTGCTTACCATTTGATATTTATATTCCCGTTACTAATAATTTAGCCGTATTTAATATTCAAACACGTGTACGCATAAATTAAAATTTTAAATAAAATAACATGAGTCCTTATTTAAAAAATTATTCTAATGGATGAAAGTCTAAAAACTAATACTAATACTCATGTAATTTTAAACAAAGTTAATATTATAAAGTATAAGGGGTATAAAGTGTAAGGGGTTATTTATGTTTTTTCTAAAGTTATTAAAAAACATGGAAACTTGTAATTTTACACTTAGCTCCATATAATTTATTTAAAATTCAACAACTAAAGTTTTATTAATTACTTCCTCTTTTTTTAAGTTTTTGTTTTCATAAATTTGACACCTATATTTTTATGTATTTTTTTTCTTAACCAAATTTCTCCACCAAATTTATTAAGTTTGACCAAAATCAATTTAATTTTGACTTTCTATTGACCAATCATATTGCTTGATTTCGCCTACGTGGCAAAATCAAGCTCTCTTATTGGTCTAATTTTTTTTTCAATGAGAAGGGTTTTACAAAAACACTCCGAAATGATGTAATTCTTTTATTATATAAAAGATTAAACTATACATTTCTCTCACCTTTGACTTTAAACATTTCACTTTTCAAGATTTAACCATTTTTCTTTTATATGTAGTATAGATAACGATGTAAATGTAAACTGTGAAAACTTAAAACTAATAAAATATATCACTTTCAAAAAGATAAAAGTATCAAATACATAATGAATTGGTCTAACTTATTTAAATGTATCACATTCTCCTCCAAGAAAACGTGAAAAACATAATTCAGCTTATAACACCTGACAAAACAATTACAATAACAAACCCAAAGCCTTCAACAATTTCACCATGTTCATCTTCTTGTGTTTCTAGACTTTTAAACTACTACAATCAACCTCAAAACAACATCCGGCGATACCTCAAAATTTTCGACATCAAATACATGCAACCGACAAGATCCCAACCTAGAAATGTAGCTCATCACCGTCACAAAATAACCTCAATAATATCCACCCAAAAACATATTTACTCTTACATTTAACTACTCCCTTAACTTTTAATTTGATAACTTGTATGTACTAATGAAACCACATATAGTCGATTCGTATTTGATACCGTACGTAGTGCTCAACCGAGAACTTACATGTATGGTTGCCCAAGTCAACCTTAAACTCTCTTGTGTCTTTGTTTAGGGTGTACGATGTTACACATTTGGAAGCATGCCTACTGGAAATTAAAGTCGTATTGTTGAGCACTCCGCAGACGGGAAGGTGTTGAGCACTTCACATGTGATATTGTGATCTTAAAAATCACATGTGACTTGTGAAATTACATGCAATTTTTGAAATAACAAAGTGATTTTATAAATCATATTTGATTTTTCTGAGCGAAAATGTGAACACTAAAAAGTAAAGCTTGGAAAAAAAAATCGCCGAAAATATATAGAAGTGTCCATCTATTTAAAGATAGAAAAGAAATCTCGCCGCGATGGTTTATTTTCATAGCTTTAAGAATTACCGTTTGCAAGATATTTTTATTTTAAAAAAAAGTTAATTTTTTTTTTTTTTTTTTGAAAAATAAAAAGCCAGAATTTGCTCATTTAATAGTTAGAAACTTTGTGATCTATGCTGATTTCACCTCTCCTATAAAACTCAACACAAACGTTGAGCAAACTAATATGTTAAATGTATATGAGCGAATGAATATTGCTTCAACGGAATTCGATGACAGCAGTCCAGCTTCCAGTGTGCCTGATGGGCCGGAGCAGAATATCAACCCAGAATGTCATTGTTCGAGTGTATCTTTTTATAGAAAACTACAACACTACACCAAGAGACAAAAAGAAAAAGTTGCCGGTTTGCACGTTCTATATCAATTTTCAAAGGATTTTAAATCTAAACATTTGGTTCACGTCAAGTTTTGTGTGTATTTCACGGGTTCACCTAACCTAATAAAAATATGTCACCTAGCCAAATTTGTTGCAGTAACGCACTTCTCGAAATACTCGTAAATTCTTTCGATGATGAATAAACAGAAATAATTTTTTATCGAAATTTGATGACAGAAAGGTACAAAGGTAGACTAATTTGGAAACATTATGTAATTTACTTTAACTATGTGTCAATTTTTTATTTAGACGAGCGGATCTACATGCGACTGACAAATTGTACTCCGTAAACCACAAGATAGACATAAGAGTGCTAGATGCACTAAGTTATAAGCACGGGTTATAAGTGTCGTTATGTTAGTTTTTACCCTATAACATTCCTAAAATACAAAACCATAAAAACACTCTTCCCACTAACATTGTTATAATACACAATCAAAAAATCACACTTTATATTAAAAAAACAAAATCAAAAGAAATACACAANTAAACGAAATCCGATGACAGCAGTCCAGCTTCCAGTGTGCCTGATGGGCCGGAGCAGAATATCAACCCAGAATGTCATTGTTCGAGTGTATCTTTTTATAGAAAACTGCAACACTACACCGAGAGACAAAAAGAAAAAGTTACCAGGTTTGCACGTTCTATATCAATTTTCAAAGGATTTTAAATCTGAACATTTGGTTCACGTCAGGTTTTGTGTGTATTTCACGGGTTCACGTAACCTAATAAAAATATGTCACCTAGCCAAATTTGTTGCATTAACGCACTACTCGAAATACTCGTAAATTCATTCAATGATGAATAAACAGAAATAATTTTTTATCGAAATTTGATGATAGAAAGGTACAAAGGTAGACTAATTTGAAAACATTATGTAATTTTTAACTGTGTCAAATTTTTATTTAGACGAGCGGATCTACATGCGACTGACAAATTGTACTCCGTAAACCACAAGATAGACATAAGAGTGCTAGATGCACTAAGTTATAAGCACGGGTTATAAGTGTCGTTATGTCAGTTTTTACCCTATAACATTGTTATAACATACAATAAAAAAATCACACTTTATATTAAAAAGCAAAATCAAAAGAAACACACAAAAGCGTCGTTATTCGAATGTCGTGACGCCTATAATGGCCATGACGGTGCAGATGGCACCTATTGCGCCTCGTACCGACCACTCTAATTGACAAAGGTACACTAACAAACACTACAAAATGATTTGGATGAATAAAGACATTGTAATCTTACTCAATGTGTTAGTGCTTAAGAAGCACTCTTAGGGGGTTTCCTGTATCACTTAATGGGTCGTGTCTGATCCAATGAGGCACGATTTATGTTTCCTTTTTCCTTTTGATATGCTATGAGGCTCTAAGTGTGTAGGTCCTTGATGTGTTTCAAAAGCTTTAAATTTATAATACTAATTTCACCAATTTCCTTAATATATAAAACACATGGGTAAAGTATAACCCCCGTTTATAGCAAATGTTTAGGTAAGACCAGGTCATCCCAAGAGATTGTAGAATAGCCAAGTTAGCAATTGTGTCAAAGTAAAGTCCCTAGATTGTCACTTATCCAAAGACTAGTAATTTAGATTGTTTGTTTATATGATTAAAAGCTATGTTTATTTAGGCTAAGAAACATGGAAGTAACATGTAAACGATGAGCAAGCAATCACGAACAAGATATATAAGCAAGAGATGACTGGTGATCACTCCTACAAATAACTATCCAACATATTAAGAAACCCTTTCGACCTATGATTCTCAATATATCAAATGCATTAAGGATGGTTCATAACAGAAGTATACATAAGCCAATTTCCTCATCAAATTCGTTAGACATGAGATAAGGCATTAAACAAGATCATGGATATGTTGATAAACATTTTGTCGACCAAATTCTACAAGGTAAACACCAAGTTGCCATAGACAAACACCTTGAAATAATACCAAAGTGGCAGACCCTTTCGACCTACTTCTACCACAGAGATACATCAAACATTCAACAATGATCCAAGCATAATCTCATCAATTAAACTTAAGCATAGTATCAAATAGCAAGCGTACATTACATTGTAAACAACCATATAACTATATCACCCAAATAAACATAAGAACGACTACTCCATTATCGTATTAACAAAACACATATCATTCGACATAGATTTCATAAACTTCATAATATAATTCGATGAAATAGAAAAGTGTACCAAAGTGATTACAAAGAAAGAACAATTGGTTTCAGAGAGAAAACTCTCTTGACTCGTTCTCCTACCCTCTGTCACAGTAATAGGATTACAACTCAACCTCGATACGTTGAACTTGGTATGAGTTCACCAATATCACTTTGTATACTTTCCCCTACTTCTCTTAGATGTTGCCTCTTTCTTCTNTCCATTATCGTATTAACAAAACACATATCATTCGACATAGATTTCATAAACTTCATAATATAATTCGATGAAATAGAAAAGTGTACCAAAGTGATTACAAAGAAAGAACAATTGGTTTCAGAGAGAAAACTCTCTTGACTCGTTCTCCTACCCTCTGTCACAGTAATAGGATTACAACTCAACCTCGATACGTTGAACTTGGTATGAGTTCACCAATATCACTTTGTATACTTTCCCCTACTTCTCTTAGATGTTGCCTCTTTCTTCTGGTTTCGTTCCTTCTATTTTATAGACTTCTCTTGACCTAATAAAACTCCAGAGTTCAGTAATTGAGGACAAGTGATCGGCCTCACAATGAATGCAATCAATAACTCCGCCTTTGTAACTGACAAGATAAGTGCGCCGTACTCCGTAGAAAGTACGCCGTACTTCGCGTAGATTCAATCTCATTTACCCGCCAAGCAAGTAACGCCGCACACAGTCCTAAGACTGGCGTACTTGGGTCTTTCATATTTGTATTTTCATTCCAAGTCCTTCCTTTTATCGTAGTTGTTACTTCATCGTCCTTTAAGTGGTGTTTCTAACTTCCTTCTCTCGTTCAATCCTGCAACCAGATTAGTACCAATTCTACACAAATAACATGATATTCTATGTAATATAATAGATATAAAATATATAATCGATGGGATAAATATGTATAATAAGAGCGTTATCAGTCCTCAAAATCCTCTCTCTTCTAAACCAGACATCAAATTAGATCAAGTAAGGCCAAATTAGCCCTTTTCTCTTTCAACCTAACATTTTCAATTTGCTCTAATTTTTATTTTGGGTAAAAGGTTGTTACACCGGTAATTTTATGGGCAAATGATTAAAAAAAAGTATCATACTTGCCACCATTTCCTCTTGTGGGTAGCGAACAAAGTTTTTGCTTTTGTGTGTACTTTTCTTTTAAATTCATCTTTTTTAGAGTATTTTGCAAAAATTTTGGACATTTTTGCCCCTCGTAGCTAATAGATTTTTTTTTCCCGAATGGCAAAAATGTCACATAGTACCCTAAAAAGGATGAATTTGAAAGAAAATTACCCACAAAAGCAAAAAAATTTGTTCACTACCCACAAGAGGAAATGGTGACAAGTATGATACTTTTTTTAATCATTTGCCCTAATTTTATCACTCTAAAAAACAGTTAAGTACATAGGATGTGAGTGAATCTCACATTCAGCCCATTATAAAGGCGAAATACAATCGCGCCATTTGTGCTTCAAACCAAACCAATCATAAGAAAGACAAGCCATTCTTATGAAAAACTGCTAATTAAACTACTTATGTCTAGCATGACCATAAACCCATATATCATAGGCGTCACCGAAAGCTAGCGTTTTCGTTAAATCTTCACACTCTTCATCATCATATGGGTTATCATCATAGTTATCTTTCCAACGCTTGTATAAGCTCTTTATCCCAGTTCCACCTCAACTTTTTTTAAGATTTCAACCTTAGATGTTGATGCCATAAATTTCGCAGTGTCATTAGCATCCTCTTCTACTTCATTCTCGCTATCATTAT
This sequence comes from Artemisia annua, assembly GCA_014162995.1. Classification (NCBI taxonomy): domain Eukaryota; kingdom Viridiplantae; phylum Streptophyta; class Magnoliopsida; order Asterales; family Asteraceae; genus Artemisia; species Artemisia annua. The sequence continues at coordinate 6,913 of LBNU01018641.1, read as the reverse complement.
CCTCATTATCTAAGTTAACAACTTTACTATTACCTACATTCTCATCCTCAACTTTCACATTCACTGAATCACTAGGAATAATATCATCATTTTCCATCATATTAAGAACATTAAAAAGATTTGAAGTCATAATTTTTGTACCACTTGAACTAGCCACATCATCCATAGGTTTCGAAACAAATATAATACTATCCTTAGACATATTTGACTTTAAACCTTTCAGTTTAGCTTGCTTATTATCCGACTTCTTAGGTTTGTAGACTAACCGAGACTTAGGACCAACAGTAAGACATCTAACAGTTTGTCTTTGCGTCTTCGCATTCACATCAGATAAAATTTTCTCAGGACATTGATCCAATGAAGGACTAAAAACCTTACAGGTTGAATATCTAGTCAGTTCCCACTCGTAAACAAAACGAATAGAATGCATAATCTATCCATTATCATCAATATTAGGTACTGCCACAACAATCTGTCTTTTAACTTACCATCGGCTTGAAGATCAATTATTGCTCTCGCGAAACTAGACCTACCTCATGATTCCATGCACATTGAAGATCAATTTGCCCTTAATTTTATTACCCTAATATCAGTTTCCACCTTCCACTGTAAGCATCATTGACATACATGTTGTAGGAAACCTCCGTCTGTTCACGCCACCGGTTATAGTTCCTCAGTCTCGTTATGATGGTCTTGGACTCACAGATGGGAAGTCGTCACCTTTCTTGGATTTCACCTTTCTTCCAGTTTTACTTGGAATCACATGTATCTTTTTGGTTAATTTTGTGAAAGCCATCAAAACCCATTTGTTCTGGGTAAACTTTTAAGAGTTAAGTTTGTTAATTATAAACTTGTCAAGTTTAATAGTTATAGGTAGCAGGGTGCGACATTTACATATCTGACCAATGTAACTTTCAGATATGTTCTATTATCACTAATTTGGTAACTGGTCGGGCAAAACCTATATGTTTTGCTTATTTGCTTTTTTATCTTATTTTTATGCCTATATCTAATGCTTATGTGTAATCTAATGCTTTGTGGAATAATCTACTTATTCTTAATTCAAAAATTATGATACTGAACAATCTGTTTAATCTATTTCACAAATGTAACACAAAATTAATACTAAGACCCAACCCATATACAAACCACGCACAAAAACAATGGGCTAGTATTTTTCTCAATTCACGCGCCTTCAATAAAGAGCCACCACCAGGCTTCTGTGTGTTTAACCCCCAAAATGAAATATTCCATTCATAATGTAACCACCAGATGCGCATGAAATAATTGAGCCACCACAAGGTTCTCCGGGAAAACGAATGTCCAACCGCCATTAGATTTGTCGAAAACGAAGGGTCAACATATGTCGTAAAGTACAAATTCGTGGTCAGATATGTGGTTAACGGGTCAGATATGTCTATTTGTGTGTAACTATGTTGTTTAGAGTTTGAGTTGATGATAAATAAGATTGTTGTTACGAAGATATTTGGTGAAAATGTTTTTGGTTTAAGGTTATGGTTATTTCTCATTCTTCTCATTTTATTTTTATTTCTTATTTGATCCTTACTCTAAGGTTATGACTAATAACTTTGTTAAAGTTATTGAGTTACATGAATTTGTATAAAGTTTGTCTAAAATTGTTTTAGAAATTTGATCTAAAAGTAAAAGGAAAATCAAGAATAACCTTGAGGTAGTAGATGAAGATCGATAAAATGACAAAAATGCTCTTGTTTTTAAACATGTGAAGTTGGTTTATGTGGAAAATAAAAAAATTATGTGGCATTTACTTGATTACATAGTAATAAATCACATAACAACATGTTATAATAAGGTGTATATATATCCCGCCCCGTTGCTAGTAACTGTAAAATTAAACAAGTTCGTTTATGATTAATATACTTAACCCAATTATTAACTATACTGTTTTCAAAGTCTTCACTTGGGTTCATGCTTCTTTTTTGTTTTAGAATAGATGACTGGTTAGATGGTTATTGGTGTAATAAATTGTGGATTGATGCAATTTTTTTTTTATGTATCTATTTTTTTATTTTTTTCCCTTTACTGCACAATGATATTGGGGCTAAAATGGTCGATACTGGGACAGAAAAAAGAAAGAAACAGCTTTTGTATCTATCAATTCAGAGTTTCAAACACATAAGGCTATGCTAGAAATTTCGAAATAATATCACTTTCAATACTCATTCTATGAGAAAAAGTGATATTTTTTATTCTATTCGTCTTTTTTCTTTTTATTGGTTAAAATATAGGCGATTTAATGTCTCATGTTGGAATGAATGGTTGAAAAACCCTTTGTAAATTTCTAGCTTCTTGCTAGAATTTTTTT